>JAOVVG010000050.1:8166625-8178793 GCA_028566375.1 Leptodoras nelsoni | reverse complement strand
TTATTATTATTATTATTATTATTATTATTATATTAACCAATATCGGGTCCCAATCAATTAGTTTATTTCACAAACACTTCATGTTACAGATGTAAATGAATCATTATTCCAGTTTCCTATTGTCTTGTCGCCTGGATTCGTGCACCTGACAGAGTTCGTGCTTCTTCGCCGTTTACTGAAGGGAACCTTGTGGGACTGTGGTCCATTTCCGGATAAAGGCGTGAACATTGTGACACAGTTCAGCTTGTCGCCCTGATTCTGGATGTTTAAACCTCACCGTTTCCACAAAACTACGAGCAAAGCTTAACATTGTTCAGGTAAAGAGCAGAATGAAGAGTGTGGTTGCTACAGGCGCTTTCACATTATAAGGAGATTATTTGTTGTGATTTGAATCAGTAATTCAGTGTGAATAAACTTTTAAGATCTGAATGAAGCTGTGAGCTTCATGCTGTGAGCGTACACACGCTGCAAAAAAAGTCTGAGAACGCTAGCGAAAATGCTTCTGTTTAACATAAAGGGATTTCATTGCAAATTATATCAGCAGCAGTATCCTAAGCGAAAAGTCGAATCTTTTAAATATTTGCATGAATTTCTGAATTTCCTTTTAATTATTTGTTTTTTTCCCTTCTTTGCTTTAACGACAGTGTGAAATTAGAGAACAGACACTAGTGATTGGTGTAAAACTTGATCCATGTTGGATCATATCCGTCTGAGGGTCAGCTGAACAAGTGCTTCATGGGAAGGGTTAATTGGACTTTTTGTACAGAGGCGTTAAAATGGTCAATATCACACATTTGCTGTAATGTAAATAGTGACGTAGGAATTGTGCAACCTTTTTAGAATTAGAAAACTTGTAAAGCTTTCTGTTTAATTTGAGTTATATATATATATATATGTATATATATACACTATATTGTCAAAAGTATTCACTCACCCATCCAAATCATTGAGTTCAGGTATTCCAATCACTTCCATGGCCACAGGTGTTGAAGTGCATAGTGCACAGAGGTCACTAACTTTCTGAAGAGTCAATCGCTACAGACCTCCAAACTTCATGTGGCCTTCAGATTAGCTCAAGAACAGTGCAACGTTGGATACAGTGGTGTAAAGCATGCTGCTGGAGACGTGTTCTCTGAAGTGATGAATCATGCTTCTCTGTCTCCGACTGATGGACGAGTCTGGGTTTGGTGGTTGCCAGGAGAACGGTGCTTGTCTGACGGCATTGTGCCAAGTGTAAAGTTTGGTGGAGAGTGATTATAGTGTGGGGGTGTTTTTCAGGAGTTGGGCTCAGCCCCTTAGTTCCAGTGAAAGGAACACTTTTGGACAATTTCATGCTCCCAACTTTGTGGGAACAGTTTGGGGATGGCCTCTTCCTGTTCCAACATGACTGCACACCAGTGCACAAAGCAAGGTCCATAAAGACATGGATGAGTGAGTTTGGTGTGGAAGAACTTGACTGTCCTGACCTCAACCCGATAGAACACCTTTGGGATGAATTGGAGTGGAGACTGTGAGGCAGGCCTTCTTGTCCAACATCAGTGTCTGACCTCACAAATGTGCTTCTGGAACAATGGTCAAAAATTCCCATAAAGACACTTCTAAAACTTTTGGAAAGCCCCCCCAGAAGAGTTGAAGCTGTTATAGCTGCAAAGGGTGGGCCAACGTCATGTTGAACCCTATTGATTAAATATGGGATGCCAGTCAAATTCATATGCATGTGGAGGCAGGCGAGTGAATATTTGTGAATGTTGTCAGTCTGGAAAGAATTGAGAATTCCCAAGCTCCAAAGGGTGTAGCCATGGGGATGGAGGTTCAAGGTTAGTTAGACTGGGATCTCAGATAAACGGTAGGACCCTTTTCAGTTCTATTCTAGCCTTCACAGTTCCCAGACGTTTTTGTGAAACCATGCTTTCGTGACCCTTCACTGGAACGAAGTGAGTAAGTTTGGAGCAAATGTTGGATTTGGAGAGAGCCTACTTTCCTAACAGAGTGATCACAGGAGATGAATCGTGGGTGTTTGAGTACGATTGATCCTGAGATAAAAAGACAAAGTGCTGAATGGCACATGACTACATCACCTCGCTCAAAGAAAGCTCACATAATCAAATCAAAAAGGAAGTCACTGTTCACCATCTTTTCTGATTCTCAAGCGATCGTCCATAAAGAATTTGTACCAGAAGGCTAAGATTAAAATGCTTTTGAAAGGCCACCGCTTCAGAACATCCATAGAGCTGCGAGTGAGACTCTGAAACCCTCACATTTGACAATTTCAAGCACTGCTACCAACAATGCCAGAGCAGAGCATTATGAGCGTTGTGCGTGTTCACAAGGATCATGTTTTGAAGGTGATGATACAGATTTTTATTTGTTTTTTATTTTTATCTTGTTCAATGTATAATTCAATACCATGAAAATGGTAACATTTTTTCTTTTTCCTTTAATGATTTTATCTCAGAAATATAGGTTTGCAGACTAAATTATGTTGGTACAAAATCACTTAACATGGCTTAAGAAAAGTTGAGCAAATTAAAAAAATACTAACATGACAATCCTGAAATGTAATCCTGATGTGCAGATATGAGAGTAGGAAAATACATCCTGGAGGCTTGACCGACCGTTCTTTCTCCCAAACCTCCCAATGGGATCTGAGAGGCTGAGATTATGGAGTATTTTTACAACCATTTGAGCTCTGGATATTGCCTCCAGAGACAAAGCTCAAGAGTGTGAGAAATAAGGGAGAGAACGGAAGGAATGCAGTCACCCGAACAGAGCACAAAAGCTCTGCTCTTAAAGATACTATAGGATTGTTTTATATTATACAATTCGGTTGTCACTACCAAGTGTAGTAAATTATATTCCTAGAAATAGCTGTTCTTATCATAGCAGAAAATGTGAAACTTGCTATTTTAAAAAATGTTGTTACCTAAAGCAAGATGGAGACTTGCAAAGCTACTTCTGTCAGACATAACTCTTTTTTTACTAACAATTTATTTGTGCAATAAAGGTAGCAGCTGCATCTCAATGTCTTTTATTAGTTTAGAAAGACTAATGACCTCATGATCGTTTATGCAAGTTAAATATCTTACAGTATTGTAGACTTTACATGTTACTATCTACAGACATACACAGAAGACATTTATGACCAGTTTTAATCAGGAACAACATTGTTTCTTCTGTAGCATATACCATTACATTCAGAATATGTAAAAGCAGGCTTTTCTGGCCCTCATTTTTTAACATTTATATTGTTACAGGCTTCATCACATGCAGCTTTTTGTGTGATGCATTTTTCTAAAGTGCAAAAGCATGCCCTCCATAAGGCTTTGGAACTGCACTGCCTTTCAAGCATTACCATAAAGCATAAAAATGGCCTCGGTGTACTGTAAATGTTAAAAAACATATTTTAAAATAGTCAGTGTGTTTAAGGAACAAACTTGAGGGTAGAAGAAGAATTCAGCGTCCTCCAAATTATATACAATGAACTTCAATCTTTTAACAAGAAATGAGTCGCTACCCATAAGAGTTTTAAAATAGCACAGAACAGTAAAATAATCAAGAGGAGTTACAAGATTATAACTTTGGTTCATTTGTACAAGACAGAAGTAACACTACAATTCACAAACTATGCTGCTCTAAAAGCTGTAAATTTATTATGTGCTCTGTCGATGCTTTTAAACCATATTTCACTAAGAATTTATTTAATGATAAAATCTTTTTTTTTTTAAATCACAGAAAATTTTCACAGAAAAATTAATTCCATGGTTTTCATCCTTATTTGTTGTCCATAAAGGCACAAAATGCACAGGAACTCTCAATTCTGGGAAGGAACAAATCAAGACTTAAGCCCCTGCACGTCAGACATTATCCCCCACAGCTGAACTGGACTGACACAACAGCCATATCCCTCTGGCTTAATGACAAAATCCTGATCACCAGTGTCACTCTCACAAACCCCTTTCCCTGAGCGAACATCTGACTAGATATGAGTCACGTCCAATGTGTTTTTTTTATTCAAACAACTACAGCATATGTATCATTTTGTATTATACGTCATGGAAAAAAACCCAACCTAAGCTCTGTTCCGATCAAGGGCACAGTAAGTGCTGTGAAAAAAGCAATAAGTCCAAGCTATAGCAAAGAAAGATTCTTCTCAAAATGAAGCTGAGAAATAATACATTTCAAATTATATTAATATTAGGGTTTTTTTATTACTATTACTAAAGTTTACTACTATAGTTTTCTACTGTTTTTTACTATTATTTAGGACAGCAAACTGCTAAAAGATTACAATCAGTTTTTTATGAAACCTGAAAGGGTTTTATAAACACATACAGTTTAATACATACAGAAATAGTCTGCAGGTCTCCATAAGCAGCAGGACACTGGCATGACTGTACAAAAAAGCTGTTAACAGCTTGAGATCGCCACATGGCAAAGCTGCTCTAGTGCCTCAGCAGCTAATTAGCAGCCTTCATCCATTACTGTGAGAACAACTGAATAATTGACATCAGCATGTTTGGCCGGAGATGCGCAGTTGAACATATTTGAAACTGATTTTAGTCTTCAAGACAGTTTGTATTATTTGAATGAATGAATGACTGAATTAATGAATGATGCCCTAGCAGCTTCAGTCTGAAAAGTCCTGAAAAGCAAGCAAGCTGAGCAAATCTTTGCATTCACCTCCTTACGATTAATACCCATATGGCTGTCACTAACTGCTTTAGCCAGACATGTCTAAACAGTATCAAATGAATAACTTTCTGATTTTAGATTCTATATGGCAACCTTACTTATATGCATGCACCTGCAACATGTCTGAAATCTCTGGACTCTGTGTACCACAGTGTCTTGAGGTTCGTCACAGGTTGCAAAGCCTTCACTCACCACTGCACTTTATATGGCAGAGTTGAGCGTCCCTCATTGGCTGCACGTCGCCCCTCACATTGGCCAACTTCCTCAATATTTAGGTGGTTATATCTCAAGAACCCAGAGTACTTACTCCTTATGTTCCAATGATGGTTATCTGCTTAATGTTCCCAGTTCGCACTAAGCACTCCTTTATGCATTATGCACCCGCTGCATGGAATTCACTGCAGAGTGCTCTGAATCTGGAGCAGCTCATTTCTCTTGGAACATTCAAAAATCTAGTAAGGAAACTGGAATCAACCTCTTATCGTTCCTGCTCTTGCTTTGTATGAAAGTCTTGATATTCAACCCTATTGATCCAACTAGATTGTATTTTGTATACTTTATTGTTGTTTGATTTGGTATGTGTGGTGTAATTGTGAATTATCTGTTTAAAGGTTAAACTGATGTTTCAGGCTGCTCTCTTGGCCAGGCTTCCTTTGAAAAAGAGATCATTGTGTCTCAATGGGACCAACCTGGTTAAATAAAGGCTAAATAATAGTAATAATAAAATAATATTCTGTGATACTCTAACATATAGACACTAATATATACACACCACTAACGCATCAAAAAGAAACTTCCTGTTGATTGGTTGATCTGATTAAACATTCACCATTCACAAGTAATTCACTATTATGTCTGTGCAATCAAGCTGTAGAAATATTAGTTCCACCTACAACAGGTTGAGATTGAATGTAAACAGATTAATTCTTGTTTCTACAATATGTATAAGAATATGTATAAATATGTATAAAGAAATATGTATCACATTAAAAGCTAGAGCCAGAGATAAAAAAAAAATAAATAAATAAATAAAATAAAAAAAATAAAAAAAAAACATTCAAGGGCAACAGGATCTTGAAATGCGTACGAGCCGAGCTGTTCTGTCTTTCTGAAGAAGCATTGCTGTGTTTCATTCAATCATTCAATAGTCCCGTAGATAACATATGCAATGCAATGCCCGAGATAACAGGTCACAACAGGTCATTCACAAAAATGCATCCTTTTTTGTCCTGCGAGAAACAAGCAGTGCTGCGTCCCTGATTTACAGCAATGAGCTGAAAAGTTAAAGCAGACTGAAAATTGTTAAATATGTTCCCCAGTCACCAACACATTTAGAAAACAATGACATCTGCTATGTGGGCGCGCTCTTTTTTTTCCCAAGGCCAGTTTTATCACAGCGTTTACAGAGCTTGCAACAGCCAAGAGGTTATTCCTAATAACGGAGACAGCATTGTTTCAGTTTAATTGCAACAGATGTAATTAAATTATGCTTTAATGATGCTCTTGGAAATGAATGAATCTGACACTAAGTACTGGTTGAAGGCCGATAGTGACCTGAATTGCTGGATCATTACTGGATTGGATTTGACTTTTTTTTTTTTTAAACATACGTCATGAATGTAGTACTGGGCATTTTGTTCTGGTTTCATTCAAATTAATGTTAATTAAAATGATTGCATGCTATTTAGGATAATTAATCGAATCAGCAGACTGATAAAGGTGAGAAAGCAGTCAATGCAGCTGAAAGCCACAGTTAAAATCGGAACTATATCCAGCCACATGACAGGTGCTTTATTCCATTACATGCAGTATCTTAACCAAAGATCAATGGTTACAGAAATAGGTCAAAGTTATTTACAAAAACTGCATGGTGCCTAAAAGAATATCTTCAGAGAGACATTCATGATTATGAGTAACCGAAGAGCCAAGCAGACTGAAAATAAACCAAAAGACACTAAGCTAGCTTCTGCCAGCTGTCTGTATATATTGACTGTAATCACTGAGCTCAAAAACTGTTTAACAACTTGTACTGTAACAATAGCTAAAGAATTATTTCAGCAAATACAGTGGTCCGATCAGTGATTCTTAAGGCTTCAATGTAACTGAGCAAGTGTATAGGTGTTCTAAATATGTGACTGTTGAGTGTATTGTATGTAAAATCTCCAGACATTTCTACTCAGAGCATTACAAAGTTGGTTGTTAGCTAATCTCTCTAGCTTGTTTAGCATAATAAAAAACTTTGTAGTTGACAACTATGAGAATGAATTCCTTTTAGGCTCATTAGTTTACATTAAGGATGCAGTTAGCTGACAAAAATAATGTTAACCCGGACATCCTCACAGCAATACCACTCGAACAAGTAAAGTGCATTTAAACAAGCTGCTTCGACAGGTAAAAAAAACAGCCATCTGTTGTAGGGGAGGGTGATATGACAAAAATATCAAAATATGACCCTTGATCTTATATGAAGAAATATGATCTTGATACATCTTGTGTTCCCTCACAAATACCACAAACACAGTTTTGCATTAAAACAGCTCTTCAATTCTTCAATGACTTATGCAATGTCTACAAACTAAAAAAAAAAAAAAATCATACTTAAAATGAAAAACATAAATGAATATTATGACACAAATGAAATGATATAAATTAAATTCAAACATTTCAACATCGGCTGCTTCCAGTCTGTAATGAAACGTATTTTTACCAGCAGAAATCTATCTGAGTTTTAAAACATTTATCCATGACCTCTTCTAAATTTTGCAAACCTTGGGATGGGAATCTGTGACAGGACACTTTCTAAACATGAAACTTTGGATACCTGCTAACAATCTCCACTTGTTCTGCTTATCAGGTTTGACATATGGGAAGCCTTGCCTGCCTGAAAACAACATGCATCACTCTTTGTACAGCAGTAGTGGGATAACTGACTAAAGACTGAATAATTATGAATTATTTTCTCAGCTAGAATACTAAATCTCCACAAGTATTAAAGTTATCTATGGGGCTGAAAACAGCTTCCAATGTCCTTCATAGCTGCTGTCAAGACAATCATTAACATGTCCTGTGCATCAGATTGGGTTCCTTTAGTTCATTATAATTTTGATACCTTGACTTTGTCAGTGGCATTATCAGCATAACAGAGTAACACTTTATTTGGCATCATTTGTAGATGCATTTGGCATCTTATTTAATAAATCCCATATCTAAATACAGCTCTCAAAAGCCTATCTGCATTTATTTTGTCATGACATTTGTCAGACTTGATTGCATTGAGTGAATTTGCTGATGTGAAATCCAGCTCAAAAGTGACAAAAGGCTCATCTCCAGTCTCCAAACTTTTTACATACACAGAGTGAATGAAAGGCCCATGGACAATCACTGAGAATACCACATTCAGTAACGTACTGTGAGCATAAGCATAAGATATTATGAATAGAAACAGGAAGTTTGCAGTGGACATTCAATTGTTATTAATGGAAGGTTTCTATATACATGCTCCAGTACAAAGATGTTACACAACAGAACATGCAAATGTCTTGGATTGCTGGGAGCAAAAATTCTACACCACAAGATACACAAAAAGCTCATAATACAGCATTTAAATATTTAACAGTCACCAAAAACACATTGGCCCATTGTCATTGTACATGTGTGTTTAAATCAGCGTGATAATGTTTATAAAGACCAGTCTCAAAAAAAATAATATTCAGCTTAGCTACACAAAGAACACAGGTCAGAAAAAGTACACAAAAGATTTCTAGGAAAGAAGTTCTCAGATAAATGACAAATAGTCAACATTTAATACAGACAATTCAGAGTCAGCTGGCAAGAATCGTTTCACACAACAGGTATGCAACACTGCCTCAAGTAGCATCGGAATTCAAATGTTGGGGCCTCAACAAATATGAGCGTGAGGACTGTGCAACGTTCCCTCCAAGATCCTGTGGGGGACCTACAGAGTATAAACTATACCAGTTTTTCTGGTATTTCTGTGTCCTAGTTCCCAACAGAAGCAAGCAGAACTACTGTTTTTAACTTCTATCTCCATTTGCTAGACATTGTTTAGTCTCTGAAGTCATTTCAAGACTAAATTTGACACAGGGAACCCACAACACAGGAATATGAAATAATATAAATATGTGCATTTACAAATGCTTTAGAGGAATAGATAGCAAAACATACAATGCTGCACTGTTACTGATGAAGTTAAATAATTAGGTGCAATAAATATTACTATTTATTATAAATAGTAATAAATAAATAATTCTGTGCATCATATTACACTATTTAAAGACCATACCGATTCTTACAGCCGAAACTGCTGTCTGTGAAACTGAGGGCATGCAATATGACATGGGAGCTCCTTATAGCTTAATGTAGATGCAGTGTCTACAGCACTGGAAGGTTTTTCCTCAGAAGTGTCTAAAAATTAGTCTGGATTGGTCTCCGAGTCAGAATAGGATTGGACAGTGACCCATGGCTCAAAAAATGGACTTTCCACAAAACTGCTCACAATGGAATTCACTGCTACAGTGCAAGCATTTTATTTGAATTTTATTTAGCTTTAAATGATAAAAACAGTGGGAGGGATCTTTTGTGGGGCGTGTGGGAGCAAGTGGGAGTGAAGTGCACGTCTCTACATTTCATGCAAAGTGATAAAGTGTTAATGGTCCAAAAAAAAAAAAAAAAAAAAAAAAAAATATTTCCCAGCTCACTGTACAGGTGACTGTCAACTTGTCCTCATGTAGTCGAAAATATTTCCATCTACATTTAGGCTCTTTGTTTGCGTCTCCTTACCATCTGCCATACCGTTTTTATCCACTGTTAAACTAGACAACAGCTCCCCTCCGCAGTAACTAGTGAATTTATTAGTCAACTAGCTAAAGCAGCCCTTAGCTGGTAGTGACAGTAGCTCTGTCTCCATTCGATTGCACTTTTTATTTCAGTCTGACTTTTTTTTTAATGGGTGTGTGCTTTGCCCATATCTGACATCATGAAAGGTTTTATACTTATCAGGCAAGAAGAAATGGCCATATTAGGGCAGGCAAAAATGCCCTACATTTGCATTTCTCATGCAAATGTTAGAGATAAGCTTTGCTTTCGAGGGTTCATTCCTTAGTTTCTACAGTAATTATCACTTGTAAACATAACATGCAAACATATTATGCTCTTATCATGTTAAGAGGCAGGACTTTAAACACAGCCAAGCAAATGGCCAAACATTGACAAGCTCTGTCTGTATCAATATTGGTGTAAATGCATGTAAATCCATTCATCAATCTGCAGAGATGGCAGATCTATAGTCTCTCATCATGACAGAGAGCAGTACAGACAGACATCTGATGAAATATGTCAACATGTAAGGTGTAAAAAGAAAACAAACAAACAAAAAAACAAGTGTGCAGGGTGTACGAGTCAGCAGTCTGAAATGAGGGGGTGGTGATGATGATGATGATAATAATGAAGAAATGGCACAAAGCGCACAGCACCTAGTGCCATATGTGTACCTCTATGCTTGCGAATGGCTTAACACAGTTACCCATTGCATTGTTACCTGCTGTCTGAACCAATTATAATGTGAATGGCGGTGATGAATCTGAAACAGCACTACACATTCAGTAGATCAGGCAAACATCATACACATTAAATATTAAGGAAACCACAACAGTTATAAACAATGCATATGGTGAAATGAGAGAGGGGGGGAAAGGAAAAAATAAATAAATAAATAAAAACAAACAACCCCACTGAGAGACATTTATCTTATTCCTAAGCCCTACTGGCTGAACGTCAAATAGGTGTCTGCCAAACCCAGCTGTGCCTATATCTGTATGCATTTTTAATAGGTTACAGAGAAGTATAGAAAACAATGAAGAAACCTAAAAATGACAGACCAGCAAAAGAACAACAATAAATAAATAAATAAAATGGATATATTTGACTCTATCCTTGTGTCCCTCAGCCTGCGGCCCAGAAATCAATCGAAGTCCACCATCTTTAAAGACCCATCAGTTTAAAAATACTCAGAGGAATCAAGGAATCAGAAGAGAAGAGGCTATGAGAGTGAGGATACAGAGATGTTTCCTATGTAAGGGCTGGTTTTAGAGTGCAGTGTGTGATATAAGGATAAGATACAAGTGCTTCTCTTTCTCCCATAAACAATACAAGAACAGGTTCAAATACAAAAACAGCAGCATTATTTAGAAACAGTGAATACACACGAAGAGCCATTATCCCCAGTGACAGTCGAAACAAGTCATCATTGCTTTAAACATGTGTTTCATCATGCAAGGTTGTCCTATTTGCCAAGAATTTGCCTTTGATTCCTCTGTCTCCTTTCCTTGAGTCCCCTTGAACACTTTCCTCATGTCCTCAAATGAAAGTGCTGAGATGGTAGAAAGTAAAACAATAGAAAAAGATACAGATGCAAAGAAAAACACCAAAGTGTTTATCAAACTACCAAACCTAGGTCCTGAAGGGCCACAGCATTATAGATAGCTGGGATTTCCCTTTTATAACACACCCAGTCCATGAAATCTTTATTAATTATTGGAGGAGTTGAACTGGGTGCTCTAGAGCCTGAAGTCCGACGCTACTCGGACAGAAAAAGTATACAAACCCCATTTTCAGAAAAGCTAAAAAATGTAAAATATATAAATAAATAAATAAAATGTAAAAAAACTGTACTGACAACTGTAATGTGCTAAATGGCTCGAACTTATTATTATTATTATTATTATTATTTAACTAATGAAAGTGGATAGAAAACATTTTCAGTGTTTGTAAATTATATATATATATATAAAATCACAGAATGCCCATGGCATAGGTGATTTGCATATACAGTACTGTGCAAAAGTTTTAGGCAGGTGTGAAAAAAAAATACTGTAAACCAAGAATGCTTTCAAAAATGCTAAAAAAAAATGTGCTAATAGTTTATTTTCATCAATTAACAAAATGCAGTGAATGAATAGAAGAGAAATCTAAATCAAATCAATATTTGGTGTGAAATTTGCCTTCCCTTTGCATTCAAAAAATTATCAATTCTTCTAGGTACACCTGCACACAGTTTTTGAAGGAACTCGACTGGTAGGCTGGTCCAAACATCTTGGAGAACTAACCAGAGCTCTTCTGTGGATGTAGGCTTCCTCAAATCCTTCTGTATTTTCATGTAATCCCAGACTGGATGATGTTAAGATCAGGGCTCTGTGGGGGCCATACCATCACTTTAAGGACTCCTTGTTCTTCTTGATGCTGATGACAATTCTTAATGACATTGGCTGTATGATTTGGGGCCATTCATTCGTCTCCCTGGTGGTACTGCATGATGGATAAGTATCTGCCTGTATTTCTCAGCATTGAGGACATCATTAATCCTCACCAAATCTCCAACTCCATTTGCAGAAATGCAGCCCCAAACTTGCAAGGAACCACCACCATGCTTCACTGTTGCCTGCAGACACTCATTATTGT
>JAOVVG010000050.1:8086946-8102903 GCA_028566375.1 Leptodoras nelsoni | reverse complement strand
ATAGCATTTTGTGTTTACCTGTGTTGTCTTTGACTAATATTTAAATTGGTTTGATGTTCTGAAACATTTAAGTGTGACAAACATCAGGAAAAAAAATCAGGAAATCAGGAAGGGGCAAACACTTTTCACACCCCTGTACCTTTTTTACTCACCCCCTTCCTGCCCCAATCTCTGGGCCGTCTTCCTGGAGCTAGTTAGCTGTTGGTAATAGTGTGTGGACTGGGCTTGCAGTTCAGACTGGCTCAACCAGGATAAGGATCCACCATAGTGTGTGACAGAGTGTCACTTACTGCTCATCCACCAGATCCATCAGAAACCATCCTGACTCATGAAACAAAAAAAGGATGCTTTTGAATAGTCAGTCGACCGTTTTCTTGGTCTGAATGGAAAATGTCCTGGGGGAGCATCTGGGAGAGCATTATCATCCAAAAAGAAAAAGAAACTAAAATGGTTGTGAAAAGCGACATCACACAGTCTTAGTAAAGGGGCCGTTTTAATTGCAGCTACAGGTAATGTTACAAGCCATTACTTACTAGTTGTATCATGTGTATTATCATTTGATTACAAAATCCAGGTTTGTGGCAAATACAACCCACTAGAAACTCGCTCATACTGTAGTAATTGTAATACTTTAGGGATGCATGAGTTTCATTACTGAGGAAACATGTAAAATGTTTCATTGCAAACATCCCTTTGATAAACTAATCCAATCCCAATAGGGCTTTACACAGCAAATAAAAGAAAACAGAAGATAACCAATGAAGTAAAGCAAGACAAAAAAGAAAGATTGAGACCAAGACAAAACAAGACTAAACATAGGGAGGCTTTTAAAAGGTGAAGGGAGCAACAGGACCTGAAAGAATTTAGCATCGAGATTTCTCCTTAGCATCACGTTAGCCACATTCCTGCTTAAAATGTAATAAGATTGTAAAGGTTACACTAACATGTTGTAGAGTTCATGTCTCATGTTAACGTAATGCTGCAGTCGAGCTAACATTAGCTTGTTTCTGATGCTAAAGCTACTGTTTAGTGTTGTTTTATTTGAATGTTGCTGAGAATGTTGCTCTCACAGCTAAATGCTTATTTAGCACTGTTCATGACAGTTTCTGTTATCAAACAAACATCTAAGCATTGAAATAAGACTGT
The DNA here is from genome assembly GCA_028566375.1 of Leptodoras nelsoni. Lineage (NCBI taxonomy): Eukaryota > Metazoa > Chordata > Actinopteri > Siluriformes > Doradidae > Leptodoras > Leptodoras nelsoni. Next base: position 8,101,757 of record JAOVVG010000050.1, on the reverse strand, counting down.
GCTAGGTCTTTCACTGAATAGATATTGCTGTATCACATCAAACCTTCAGAGGTCCTTTGGAGTCCAGGCCTCAACAAGTCAGAGTTATTTTGGCACAATATTAGGCAGGTGGTTTTATGGTGGTGGTGTTATGGCTGATTGGTGTAGACTATTTATTGCTAAATAAACAGGTAATGAATTTAAGTTCCTAAGTGAAGTATAGCCAGATGAAAGTCAGTGTAAATCATGTTATATTGAACTGTGCAGAGTTTAGTTCATGATTCATTCTTATCACTGTGAGCTCTAGGCTGTTTACTTGTCCACTTTAGTTGCCATGGTTACCAGCGTGCACAACAGTTGTGATGGCAGGGCTGGAGTACAGCGGAGGGGAAGGGGGAGGGACCTGGATTCTTGATTCTTAATCCACTCTTTTGATTTGAAGGGGCAATGCCATAATGAGTTTTAAAAACTAATAAGAGCATTTTAACATGGATTCCGGATGTCCTAGGTAACTAGTGTAGTTTTTCAGAATAGGAGTACTATGGTATCGTTTTAGTTTTTGTTACTAGCTGAGCAGCTGCATTTTATACTAACTGTTCCTGATTAATATTTTTTTGGGAAGTCACTAAGAGCATTACAATAATCAAGTCTTCTTATTTTGCATTTCTTTCAATAATGTTTATCTAATTAATATTTGCAGTGTTGCGCAAATGATAAAATCTGACCTTAGAGATATTATTGCTGTGAGGAAAGCACTCCTCCCCACTTTCTGTATGCCTGAGCTCACAGAGGTATCAGCATGGTTTATACTGTGGTGACCACCTCTGGTTCTAGGGAGTGGGAGAGAAATCTGGACATTGGGGGCTGTGTTATGCATAACTCCCAGTATGCTTTGCTGGTAGAACTGGGAAGCATCACCTACCGGGAACGGTGTGGGACCACCCTTCCTAGTCCCCCATTGTCTTTAGTCTTCTCCCCTCCTTCTGTCATTTCATTGTTCCTAATAAAGTGATGTGTTGTTATTGAAATGGGTGTGGAAAATGGCTCATCACCCTTCACTGCTGAAGTCACATTGGTGACAGAAGTGGGGTGGGCTGGAAACAGGGCTACAAGAGGTAGTCATCAAACAGTCTTCCAAGCTCTTAGGGACAAGTTGTGAAAGGGAATGCAGAAGCCCAGAATGCAGTGTGCAGCCTGATGGTTCCAGTGAGGTGAGGCAAGCTTTGTGGTCCAGAGAGCCAGCAGCGGTGGCATAAAAGCTGCGGTAGCAGCATCTGAGAAAGCAGCAGCAGCAGAGCTGGCAGCTGGTCTCAAATCCATTTGCTGAGCTACCATAAGGGAGGAGCCTGGGAGCCATACCTCGCCAAGCTGTGTGGTACAAGATGGCGATACAACTATGCCTAGCATTCGAGGGGAAAGGGTTACAAGCACTGATTGTGCTAGTAGCAGAAATCGGCACCATGATCCAGCAGCCGTACCCCACCATGTGTTGTTATGCTTTCTTTCAGCGGCCTGTCTTTTTCTTTAAAACCTGGTTGGTGATGGTTTCTGCTAATTGCTCACATGGGATGTTGCTGTTGTTTCTTTCACAATACAACATTTTTAAGTGTTGCTTCTTTCAGACAGGATTTCAAGTCATAAATATCAAGCATGTTTGGTATTTATGATTCAAAATAGGGGAGACTCAGATCCAGTCAGGAGCAATAAGATTATGTTTGTAAACCCCTCATGCTACAGAATTTTTGAGTAGATAATCAGTTCAGATCACCCCTGCAATCGTCAGGAAGGGGTCAGATTATCCTCTGGCATGGGGTCAGCATTATTCAACTGCTTTTTACTTGCCCATGAGTGTGAAGCAATGAACATGAACATCAGTATTTCATGAGTGTTGCCAATTGTCATAGAGAGTAATAGTGTCTGTCCACAAATAAACGTAAGTCATCATATTTGCAGGGTTCAGCTGATTCCTATACGAGTAGGCCATCTGACTCAGATGTGTCTCTGGAGGAAGAGCAGGGTGGCCGCCAGGAGAGAGAGCAACAGGCCGTGGTGCAGCTGGAAAGGGCTAAGGTCACACAACCATATACAATCCTTGCTTTATTTTGTGTTAGACATAACTGTGTGTGAAACTAATATTTATTCATATTTTTACATTTAAAAGAAACTCATAATTGAGGAAGCTTTTCTGTATTATAGGCCAAAGCAGTGGCCTTTGCTGTGAAGACGAATGTCAGTTACTGTGGTGCTCTGGATGAAGATGTTCCTGTTGCTGGAACTGCCATTTCCTTTGACACTAAAGACTTTCTCCACATCAAGGAGGTAAAACTAACAAGATAGAAAGATATGAAGACACAATATAATGCTCACGATTTTACTGGAACTTTTTCTTCCAATCCTGTGTGTGTGTGTTCCACAGAAGTACAACAATGATTGGTGGATTGGGCGACTGGTAAAGGAGGGATGTGACATTGGTTTTATTCCTAGCCCTTTAAAACTGGAGAATATCCGTCTTCAGCAAGAGCAAAAGAGGGGGCGGTTCCATGGGTAAGACTGAGTGCCTTTGCTGCGAAGAGTGTGTGCTTTATTTATTCATATGGCAGATACATTTATTTCAAATGACAGTACTACCAAAATAAAGGTATTTACCAGCTTAGGCATATTACTGAGAGTTGGTTTTGATTTTATTGTGTGGACATTGTTTGTTGCAGATGGAAGCATCTAGCTTAGATGCCTTAAACAGTATTTGTTTAGAGGTCTTAATTAAAGTAACTGTTTAAAGTTTGTGGCCAAAATTCTGTTTTTCTTTTCATATTAATTAAAAAGGAGCTTCAGAATGTGCGGATTGTTTTGACGCATGAAAGGCATAATTGGATCCTGGCTTATACAGTTTCCTGTCAACATCAGTGATACGCTGTGTTCTGTGTTGAGTCATGCATTAGTCATGCTCACCTATTTAACAAAAGAATATGTTTATCTTGATTTAACTTCAAATAATAATATAGAGGATATCACACTGGGTTACATGCTGCCTTTTTTAAACCAATTCTTCCACAAATAAAATTCATTCATTTAAACAATTTGGTTGTGTTTGCTGACAGGAAACCATGTCCAGAATTTCATTTTAGTTAGGTTGTAATGATTACTGTCAGGTAGTGTTGGATGACTTTAATCAGTTTCTTGATTAAAAAGAAATTGTCAAGTGGAGGAGAGAATATCAAATGGTTATTGTTGTATATGGCCATCTGGGGGTTCATTATTTTCCAATAACAGCACATCCTGGAGTATTGTGTTTCTCTTGTACCATAGGAATTTGCAATCTGAACTGAGAATTCCAGAAAATAGATATAATTATTCAAAGACGATAGATATAAGTTTCACACTTGCTAGACATAAAATCTTTTGTTGGATTATCATTTTCATCACAAGCCCTGTTCTGCACCCTGTAGGAAGTCCAGTGGGAATTCCTCTTCCAGCCTTGGAGAGATGGTATCAGACACCTTCAAAACTAATCCACCATCTGCAGGTAAGCACAGTGCATGCATTACTATATTCAGAATGAAAACAGTGGCCATAACTGGCTGATAGCTATGGCAGTTTGCAAGATAATTATGTTTTTGTTACAGAAAAATATATTTACACACTCTTAAAAGATCTTAATTTCTCCTTTCAACAGCTAAGCAGAAACAGAAAGTGGTAAGTAATGCTTTTATAGAAGATATCATTTCAATCAGGAGAATTAGGAAAGTTTTGAATCAATCTCTATCTTCAGTAAATGGAATAATAATTTTAAAGTTGTGTTTTGTGTTTACTCTTGTTGTCTTTTTGTCTTCATCTTGTATTAAAATATGGTATATAAAATGAGTTGGATGATCTGAAACATTTCAATGTGACAAATCAGCAAAAATAGAAGAAATTTGGATATATACATACACAGATCAGCCATAACATTCAAACCACCTCCTTGTATCTACACACTTTGACCATTTTATCAGCTCCACTGGCCACTGGTACTATTTGGGTGGTGGATGATTGTCAGCACTACAGTGACACTGATGTCATGGTGGTGACAGTAGATGGACTAGTTATATTATGCATACACTATGTGTTAGTCCCCTTTATTCTGTTCTCTAATGGTCAGGACCACCACAGGTACTATTTGGGTGGTGGATCATTCTCAGCACTGCAGTGACACTGATATCATGGTGGTGTGTTAGTGTGTATTTTGCTGGTATGATTGGATCAGATACTGCAGTACTGCTGAAATTTCCAAACCCTCCAGTGTCACTACTGGACTGAGAATAGTCCGCCAACCAAAAATGACTAGCCGACAGTGTCCTGTGAATAGCATCCTGTAAGCACTGATGAAGGACTCGAGGGTGACTAACACAAACTGTGCGGCAACAGATGAGTTACTGTCTCTGACTTTGCATCTACAAAGTCATCTTTGCATCTAAGGTGTAGCAACTAGGTAGATGTGTCTATTAGAGTGGACGCAGTGTTTAGAAACCACCAATCATCCACTACACAAATAATACCTGCTCTCTGCTGGTCCTGTTGGGGTCCTGACCACTGAAGAACAGCATAAAAGGGGGCTAACAAAGTCTGCAGTAAAACAGATGGACTACAGTCTGTATCTGTAAAACTACAAAGTGCACCTGTATGATCATTGGAGCTGAATGGACAAAGAGTGTAGATACAAGGAGGTGATTTTAATGTTATGGTTGATTGGTGTGTGTGTGTGTGTGTGTGAGAGAGAAAGTTTCACTGATTGATTTGGAGACCATGTGTCATGTTGTAGGCTGAGCATATTCCTCCCTATGATGTTGTCCCCTCCATGAGGCCAGTGGTTTTGGTTGGCCCTTCACTAAAAGGATATGAGGTAGGCATCATCTCTTGAGTGTTGTTTTTTCATGTGTATATTTAGATGTGCTCAAGAAATCCCAGAAGGAGAAGAGTGTCTCTGCTTAGCTCAGAGAGAGAGGTAACCTGGGTCCTCACTGAATACCCATCATCTACACATTAGGTTACCAAGGCAACAACCTTCTGGGTACAGCATGCCATAGTCTCAAAAGTGGAGCATGTTTTTAAATTATAAGCAGAGAAAATCATCCTCCAGTATCACTGTGACAGTAATACATTTGGTATAAATGTGTTCTCCTACTCTGTATGATTTGTCTTTGTTCTGGCTAAAACAGTTTATTGTTTTGTAACACAAAAAAGTTTTAGTTTTAAATGGTTTCAAAATGAAATGCCCATAGTTTTTTCTGGATGAATATGTGCCACTGTGAGAACTGATGTGTTCCAAGGTTGTAAAAGTTATTATTTCCTGAGCCCAGTAAGTCTAACCATGTGTCAGGAAATGCAAACTTTCTATATCGATCAGACATAACATTATGACCACCTCCTTTTCTCTACGCTCATCCATTTGCTCAGTTCCACTTACCACATAGCTGCACTTTGTAGTTCAGTTACAGACTGTACTCCATCTGTTTCTCTACATACTTTGTTCCCTTTATTCTGTTGTGCAGTGGTCAGGACCAGCACAGATCAGGTCCTATTTGGGTAATGGATCGTTCTCAGCACTGCAGTGACACTGATATAGTGATGTTGTGCTGGTACGATTGGATCAGACACAGCAGTGCTGCTGAAGCTTTTAAACCCCCCAGTGTCACTACCAGACTGAGAATAGTCCACCAACCAAAAATAACCAGCCAACAGTGTCCTGTAGGTAGCATCCTGTGACCACTGATGAATGACTTGAGGATGATTAACACAAACTGTGCAGCAACAGATGAGTTACTGTCTCTGACTTTACATCTACAAGGTGGAGCATCTAGGTAGGTATGTCTAAAAGAGTGGACAATGAGTGGACACCGTGTTTAAAAACTTCAGCAGCGCTGCAGTGTCTGATCGATTCATACCAGCACAACACACACTAACACACCACCACTACCACATCAGGGTCCCTGCAGTGCTGAGAATCATCCACCACCCTAATAGTACCTGATCTGTGGTGGTCCTGTGGGGGTCCTGATCACTGAAGAACAGCACAAAAGGGGACTAACAAAGTCTACAGAGAAACAGATGGATTACAGTCTCTGTCTGTAAAACTACAAAATCCCGCTTTATGGTCAGTGAAGCTGATAAAATGGACAAAGAGTGCAGATACAAGGAGGTGGTTTTAATGGCTGATCGGTGTACAGTGTATGCTTGTGATGATGTGTTCATCATATACAAGGTGATGCAGATAAGTTGCATGCAAATGTTTTTTTTCTCTGAGACTGGTTTGCAAAATTAGAGCACAAATTACTTTTACATTAATTACTCTGTATTATTCATTATTTATCTATGGGAAATGAAAGTAAACATAGGCTTTGTTAATGAGAATGGCTTACATATACTATATACAGTACACTATAAAGAATACTATTTTATGGGGCCACCTGAATTCCTGACTAGACAGGCTGCATATATATTTTCAAAACTAATTATTAATTGGCTAATTAAATCCGCTGCTGTAAAGATAGACCATCATATGATGACTGCTCGCCATATATTATCTGTGGACCATTCTCAGTACAGCTGTGACACTGACTAATTATTTACTATCTATCAAGCACTGGAAATAGAATAGAATGCCATTTTGCCCTAAATCTTGTTTCATGGAGTTGGAACATGATTTTCAATTATATTTGCCCCACCAATAACAGCATTTTGGCAACAAGTGACATGTTTTATTTTATTTTATTTTATTTTATTTTACTCCAAATAGTAAAGATAGCTTTTCCTAAAGTATGCTGTTTAACTAATTACTTTCGCAGAAGGATGCATGCAGAGGTCAGGGTAATGATAAAAGTATGATGTCAGTGTGTTTAAAGCACACATCATGTGGGATTGCATGAAATATTGCACCTATCACCTTAGATATGTTTCTGCTTTTCCTTATCTGACTTTGTAATACTATACTATGGCTACTCCGTGACTACTGACTTCCTTTTCATTGGTTTTCCTCTCCCTTCCCGTGTCCATCTCTGTGTCTCTTTTTCATTTCTCCCCATTCTATTTTGACTTTTTCATGGGGTTTGTCAGGTGACAGATATGATGCAGAAAGCTCTTTTTGACTTCCTGAAGCACAGGTTTGATGGCAGGTGAGGAGGCTTTTACTTTCCATTGGAGGCTATTTTGGCCCAAGTGATGTTTAATGTCTGTGTAGTGGAAAAGGCACATTTTCCAGCCATCCTTTTCATGGTATGGCTTTGTTTTGTCAAACACAGGATATCTATTACAAGAGTGACGGCAGACATCTCATTAGCAAAGAGATCTGTGCTCAACAACCCAAGCAAGAGAGCCATTATTGAAAGATCCAACACCAGGTCAAATTTAGGTACGTTTTTAGATGTCCTTTACCCAGCAAAGTTGCTGTGCCTGACACACACCACACACTACCATTCTACTACCATGTCAGAATTACTGCTGCGAAATGCTCCCTCATAGAATTAATATTGTATTTTACGCTAGCGGAAGTCCAGAGTGAGATCGAGAGAGTCTTCGAGCTGGCTAGATCTCTTCAGCTGGTTGTTCTGGATGCTGACACGATCAACCACCCAGCCCAGCTAATTAAGACCTCTTTAGCACCCATTATTGTGCATGTCAAAGTGTCTTCTCCAAAGGTGAGTAAATGTGAAAAAGTTCCTCTGTAGACAGATGTTATAAATGTTATAAGATAATGATCATCCAGTTCTTTTAGTATAGCATATTTATATATTTACTGTTGTATATACATATATTTAGTGTTGCTGCCCTCTTCTGGTTCATGCAATCTGGTCAAGTGCCCGTGGGTGGTCATTTTTATTTTTTTTAACTAGGTAACTAGCTATAAACCAATAGGTTCAATAATATGGTTTGTCCAGGTTTATATTAATTGAGTTTTTTTGAGCATTGTGCATTTATATTGGTTGACATAATGTTATAAATTAATTCCATTCATGTTCAAACCAATCATTACACATTAAGAGCCATAAGACTCGGTTTCCTCTGTGCTGATAGGTCTTGCAGCGGTTGATCAAATCACGTGGGAAATCACAGAGCAAGCACCTTAATGTACAGTTGGTGGCTGCAGACAAACTGGCTCAGTGTCCTCCAGTCAGTATCAACACACTACGCATTTTCAGGATCCCTCTATAATATTCATGTCAGTGCTTTGTTATCCTAAATCAGAATATTCTTTACCCCATCCAGGAAATGTTTGACATTATTTTGGATGAGAACCAGCTAGAGGATGCATGTGAACACCTGGCTGAGTACCTAGAAGCTTATTGGCGGGCAACACACACCTCACTGAGCACTCCACTCAACCCTCTGCTGGGACGCAACCTGGGCTCCACTGCTCTCACACCCTACCCTTCAGCCATCAACACTCTGCAGGTCAGCACTTACAGAAAGAGGGCAAAAACCTGTTAAAAGCTTATGGTTTGTGGTGGTGATGAGAAACATACAGCTGTGGTGAAGATTATATTTCCTCCTGCCTTTTTAGCATATATGATTATATATGATCATGTGTGTGTACAAGAAATCATTAGACTAGAACCAAAGATCAAAAACATACCCACATGAATAGTCCAAAATTATATCTTTTGTTATTAGACTGAAAAACACGATACAAAGTTGAACTGAGTTTCAGGGTGAAAAGACTGAGGAGCAAGAAAATTAGGAGGAATCTGTAATTGACCTAAGAATATTTGCTCTGTGAAATTTTTAGACTAATTGATGATCCCTGCATTAGAATATACTTATTAACAGTATTTACTTACACACAAGTGAAATATTAACAAAAAAAAGTTCACTATGTCCCCAGCCAGAGCGAAAAAGGGATATTGGTAAAACCCCAACAAAAAGGAATAAACCAAAAGTGGCAGCACCAGCCAAAATAGCTTTTTAAATCTAATTTTGACTAAACAAATTTCTTCATTCCAGTAAATACATCAAATAACTTTTATTATAAAAAAACTATTAGTTTATGACTATAATGAAACCTCTATAACCAACCTCTATCATCAGATTGACTATCTGGCATCTGCACACGTACATGTTTAATTCATTAAGTACATTGCATAGATAAGTCCAGTCCTGTGTTATGCACATACTATTATTTTTATGAACATATACACATAGATAAAATGTTCCTTTTTCGTGTTTGCCATACTGAGACATCGACTACTGCTCCGTGTATTTCAATATTTCAGTGAATGAAAAAAAAAGTGTATTTATTCTGGATGACAATTGGCTACCAGATGGAATCTCATAAAACCAGGTTTATATGTGAGTTTAGAGATAAAACATTTTGTTTTAAATATTCTTTTAAAATTGCTACATAAAAAATAATATTACAGGAGAATAAAATAATGATCAGGGTTTTTTAAACCAAAATGCCAGATACTGTAGAATGCCAGATAGATTTTGATTCTGAGGTCAAGAGATGATTATTTAAAACAGAATGTCTACTGTTTAAGACAATGTTAAAAATAGTTGATTCAGTACTTTGAGTAGCATCAAATAGCATGAGACACTACAAATAGGATGCTTTACACTTTCCTCAACAGAGCCAACGAAACAGAAACAGGAATCATTCCAGCAATCATTCTCCAATTGAGAGGCACAGTCTGATGACCTCAACTGAAAACTACCACAATACTGAGCGTCAACAGAAAAGCCGGGAGCAGTGGCCATTGGTGGAGGAGGACTATACCGACCCATACCAGGACATGTATAAACCACACAGGAGCCGTGACTCTCCAGGGGGATACAGCAAAGACTCACACCACAGAACCTAAGTTTAGCTTTTGCTTCCTCTACTGTCATCTTCTTTTCTGAAGCATAGTACCTTGTATACCCTCTTGCACTGGTTCTCACCAATGAGGAAAGATTAGGGCATGTTTGCTTTTGTTATGTCTGTAACATGTTTGTCAAAGAAATTTGAGGTACAATATTCAGAATATCTCAATAAGGGAAATTATGATCCTGGATGGACAAAAATGAAATGCAGTCCTGCTGGTTAATTATCTGTCTAAGGGTTCGGGTCATAAGAATTTCGTATCTTGTAGGTAAGCTTTTGGTGCATTTGCAGGGTCATGTAATTAACCAGTTCGGCTCAGGACAAGATGCAGAAATAGCACAGTGCCAAGATCCTTTGTACATATTTAGTCATTACTAGTGCACAATTCCAGAGCAATTCTAGGGTATGACATTTGTTCATATGGTCTGAGTTTTGATTGAAATTGCTGGGAACAGGACAAACAGTGGATATAAAAGGTCTACACGCCTTTGTTAAAAATTCAGGTTAAACATGTCTGATCTTTTCCCACCTTTAATGTGATCTAGCAACCAATGAAATCCAATTGAAAAACAAAGAGAAATGTTTTTGGAAAAAAGAAAAAAAAACTTACAATAACATGGTTGCATAAGTATAACACCCTTTTATAACGGAGCATGTGACTGTGCTGAGAATGAACCCGTTTAAATCACATTTAAACTCTTGCTCAGAAGTATTTATCAGACATCAATGATGTCATTCTGTTTCTGTAGAGATTTCTTGACAACTTTTTGGTTTCATCTGAATACTGACACCAGGGTCCACAAATTGGCTACCCTGCAGGATGTCACACATAAGAGCAGTGCAATGAAGGTTTTGCTTTTCAGTGTAGTATGTCTTCTGCATGTCATTGATGAAAAGCAATACCATTTGTTTACTGTATTTCATATTTCATTCACCAGCATGATTGCCTACTGCTCTGACAAGTAATCCTTTCCATATACATTGCATATCTTTTTCACATTTATGTTCAATGTAGTTGAACAGTACTCCTGCTTAGATAGGAGAATGAGCAGAGCCATTCCTAGAAGATAGGAGAACAAGCAGAGCCATTTGCTGCACACCTGCATAGATTGAGGTGACATGCTCATTTTAAGTACATTACCTCATTAGAGATACCACAAGGATCAGAGTAGACCAGCTTAAAAGTGTTCGAATGAAAGCCATTTTACTAAATATTTAATCTTATTGCTCTGTGAACAGCTAAATAGTTGGGCATTTTAGCATTATTGTTCAAAAACATTTCCTCACAAAATGTAGACATGGCAAAATTTCCATTTATTAAAACTAGAACAACACTGTTTGAAGTATTCATGTGTATTATGTTTAATGAATGTCTTGGTAGGGTGGTGGAGAATTCTAAATGTCATGCTCCCTTGTGCTGATTCCCATGTGCATGTCCATCATAAGGGCATTGCTGTCAATCATCTTAATTGCATTGCACAGGAACTTAAGACTCAAGAACTTGGATAAAGAAATAAGATCTGTGATTTGTGAAGCTGTTTATCGTTTTGATGTTTAGAAGACATTGGTGGGCACATCCACATATTGAGCACCTCGTTTGATCAAGAGATGCTTGATTAAGAGAGGTTAAATTAGGTGCAATATGTATATGTTGTTCATTTTTGTACAGCAAGCCCAGCAGGGCAAGTTTGATCATTTTAACCTGCAACTCTGGTACCAGGGGTTTCAAACAATTCCAACAGACTCTACAACCATTTGGAACACAAGGCAAATTTATTTGGAAAGATACAATTTACTGTTACAAAAGTAATCTTAAAAATGAGGACACAACATGACTGTTATGTTATAAAACATTGGGTCTGCCAGAACTATACAGGCTTATACAAGAATGTTTAAATCTAAATAGTAAAATCTCATAGAACAGACAAGTTTTTACTGATATACAGCAGCATCTGAAAATTATTCCAAGAATTGCATGTGTGTCTCTTATTTGACTTCCATCGTCTGACAGAACAAGGCATCTGTTGGTCATCATGATTATTCCTTGATTATCATACAGATAATATAGATGATCTATATTATCTCTATTATCATACAGATAGGTACAATACAGAAAAGCCAAATATTTTACAATGAATATACAGTTCATTAATTGAAGTAGGCTAAGAAAATAGTTATCAGGGTTCTCATGTCTGTTTCATACTACAGCTAGGACACTAGTTTTGCTTGGTTCTCTTTGACATGTTAAATAAACAAATTTCATTTTGAAAAACTAAGGATCTTCCAGAATATATTCAGTCTGATATTAGTCTTGCAATAAAGAACACTAAGGAAACATTGAAATACATAACTCTTTAAGTAATGATAATTATTTGGTCAAAGCTTTACAGTTGCCCTCCAAAAGATAATGTACATCTATATATCTAACACAAAAAAGGATTTCACACATAAAGGCCATTTTTAATTTCCTTTTAAAGCATCGCCATGATTTATTACTTTGCAGTGTAATTTTATAGAGGTTAAATTAGAGGACTCAAACTACAGTGAAAGTTCTTTTACTATTACTTGTACAATAAAATATTACTCCTACACAGAAACGCAAGAATTAAACATAAAGGGATTGCATTTGTGCCCACTTTCAGCTCATATCAAAGCCAATCTTATAAAACATCCTATGATTTCAGTAGCCTACTGTGATGGTCTCTCTAACTGTTACGGTTTCTCCATGCAACAGCAGTCTGAATTCAACACAACAGTAGTGAACTCTGTTGAACTGTTCAGGCTTTTAATATAAACCCTGATATTAACCAATTACTGAATGTCATGGCACTTTCATTTGTTTCAGCATTTTGGTGATTTTCAAACATTTTCATTAGTTACTGTGTCTTTATGATTCCTTACACTCTGAAGAGAAAAAGGGCCAAATTTAAAGAATCCTATAACCTCTCCCATAAATCTTGCTCTTATCTCAGGTTGAGAATGTACGCCATGATCGTCCATTGTGAATAAAGCATGCTGGTGAAGTCTGGTGTGTATTCGTATTGATAGAAAAGGAGAATGACGCAAAAGTGTACATTTAAATTAAATATGTTCATAAAATGAGAAATGTGGATGTCACCCTTCAAAAGCCTGTGAACTGCATTTTTCAGAAGGTTAAGTAGTGAGTTGCTGCTGAGCCTGATGTCTGCCGCAGTCCATCCACAATCAGGCAATTTCAGAGTTTGACGGCATTGATGGTGATATGCACAGCATTACAGGAGGGGCTGCTGGTAATAAGCTGTCTGTTGCTGCTGGGGTGAAGGATGGGCAGGAGGTGCCACTGGATATGAGGGTGTAGGCATACCAGGATTAGCATTCTGATAAGCTGACATGTCCATAGCCATCTGAGGTGGGTAAGTGCCAGGAGCTTGGTTCATATATGGTGCACCCAAACCACCACTACAAGAGGAATGCAGACCAGAATTATTGTAAATATGTTAATACTACTACCATTATTATTAATATCTATAATAATGATACTAAAATATGTCATGCTTTGAAACAAGCATCAGTTTGAGCATAATAGATTGTGGTTTGTGTAGTTTAGTGATTAAGACCTGATGTAGTGAGGCTGCGCTTGTTGACTGGCAGCTACAGAGTTCACTGTAGGGGGCAATGAGCAGAGAGGGGCAGCTTGGTCTGAGCCCAGACTGTAGCCTTGTGGGACACCACCAGGTATATAGGCCCCTGAGGGTTGGCCTGGGTAACCCTAAACGAATGATAAGAACAATACAAGATGAAATATCAGCTTTAATATAAATCAATCAGTGACACAGCATTCCTAAACAGACCATATACTATATGGCCAAATGTTTGTGGACACCTGACCATAACACCCATATGTATGCCTTTCCTAAACTGTTGCCGCAAAGCCGGAAACATACAATTACCTAGAATTTATTTGTATGTTGTAGCATTTTCCCTTCAATTTACAATTTCCCTTCACTGGAAATAAGGGGTCCAAACCTGTTCTAGCATGACAAGATGAGGCAGTGATATAAGGCAGCGATGTCAGGCAAGACGGCCTGTCTCACACAGTGAGCATTTCAATTCATCCTAAATGTGTTCAGTGGGGATGAATTCAGAGCTCTATACAGGCCACTCAAGTAGCCTTGGCAAACCATGGGCCTTGCTTTGTGCAGATTTGTCATGCTAGAACAGGTTATAAGGGAATTATAATTACAAATTACAAAAAATCCACAGGGTGCCATGCACAATTCATCATTTTACCACAATGGCAGCAGAAATAATGCTAATGTTTAAAAAAAAAGTAAAAAAAAAAAAAAAAAGCTGCTTAGAAATTAATTTGACAACTGTTCACTTGCTGCCCAATATACCCCAGCCCTTGAGAGGTGAAACTGTAATGGGATAATCAATGATATTCACTTCACCTGCCAGTGGTTTTAATGTTATGGCTGATCAGTGTACATGTTTTACAAGTTTACTTCTGCTGGCACAATCTATACCACTGGTCTCCAGAAAGGCCAATCTGTGCTTAATAAAGCATTCCTACTTTCTCCACCCAGTCTCTATTTCACCTCCTGGGACTCACTGAGACATGAATCTGTGACTTCACCCACACCTCTTGTTCAACTAATTAAGGGAGAACAGGTTTCCTCTAATTAAAGAGATGTCGAGGTTGAATAGCACGAAGTCAATTATATTAAACTCTTATTCTTCCAGTACAGTAAATTCTTATTAGCAGCACCACAATATGCAGAAAATCTTCACTACATTGACTATAATTCTTAGCAATACACCAACATCAACGTTCAGCCAACTCTACCACATTCTTTTATTTGAAGGTGGTAGCCACTAACAGCTAAATTCTACCTTTGTGGTCAGCCCTGGGGTGGCACGGTGGCGCAGTGGATAGCGCTGTTGCCTCACAGCAAGAAGGACCCGGGTTCAATCCCCGGGTGGGGTGACCTGGGAAATTTCTGTGTGGAGTTTGCATGTTC
>JAOVVG010000050.1:8050310-8072316 GCA_028566375.1 Leptodoras nelsoni | reverse complement strand
CAGAGTTGCCGGCTGGGCACCGGCTCCACCGTGACCCCGTAACTGGGAATAAGCGGTACAGATAATGACTGACTGACAATCCAGAAACAGAAGGCAATTGAAATCAGGAAATGGAATCAAAGTTGTGAAACAGGCAGGTGATCAGCAAACAGCACAAACCAGAAAAAGCATAAACCAGAAGAAAATCCACACAACAAGAACAAGCTATGTAAAAATAAAAAAAATTTTAAATGTAAAAAAAAAAAGCAATATAACAACAGTGCAGAATCAGCAGGTAGAAACACACTAAACAAAACTTCGCAAAGAAACACACTAACAAACACACTTATATATAGGGATGTGGGTGTTTGAGTAGTCCAGGTGTGTGTCCTTAGTAATCTGATGAACTTGAACATGGAAGATTAAACATGGAACGTGAATTTGTTGTTGAAGTCGGGGTCTCAGCAGCCGAGCCTGTAGGCAGTGAGGGATTCTGGGACATGGAGTTCTGTGCCGAATTTGACACAGACCTGGCAAGAACGAACTCTTAGTTCAAAGCAGCCAAAACTGTCAGATATTCCTATCCTTGAGGAGAAATTTGGTACCCACCAAAATATAAGCACACTGAACACACACAAACACACACACACCTAATTTACTATGGCCAGTTTACCTACTAGCATGTTTTTGGGAGGTGGGAAGATACCAAAGATTTCAGATGAGATCATGTGTTCACAGGAAGAACACATCTTTATCTACTCAAACAGTAACCAGAGCTTGGGATTCAACCCACAATAAATGTACCTACACCACCATTCTACACCTTTGCTTTTATTAGATTTTAATTTGCAATAACTCTAGAAACATTTTGCCACCTTAGGAAGGAAAACAGGTGGCCTTGAGATGTTAGTTCTCAATACACTGCTACATACTTCATATATATGTCAAATACACTGACAGAAACTTAATTACCACAAGGGTCAATTTCTGTTCCTTGACCACTGACCCACAGTATTTGACTAGGTACTACTTACCATTTCACATTATTAGTCTTACTCTCTTTCAGCTTCCAAAAATAAGGATCATCTCAGACGTACAAAAAAACAGACTGGGAAATAATTTAGATTCTGTATTGAGATGAAACAAGTACTTACCAGTTATCAAAGGTTGGAGTCTTAAGGTATTGCCTCACCTCCTCTGAGACCTCCAGGGAACTGTGTGAAGATAAAATGGATTGTTTTACCAATTTATATTCTTAGGAGAGACAGCTCTGGAGACTGCACTCACCTCATCTGGAAGAACTTTTCCTTGACATGTTCACACTCTTCACGTGTCTTGCGCAATGTTCTTTTGTGGTAGAATGGAGAGGGTTTGTGAGTGCCCTCAGACATTTCCTTGAACAGACCCAGCCAGCTGAGGTGCTCCACACTCTAAAGAGATTAAACACATCACTGTGTAGGTGGAAATCAAGGTCTTACTGAGGGAATATTTAACTGTTTTCACTCTAGAGCTTTTCTGGTCGAAAAGAGAGCAAGATTACATTTTGTGGATTAATGTTGCGGATTCTTGTGAATATCTGTAGTCTGCATGAGTCTATTTGTATACCTCAAGTTTTTCCCTGAATGACTCCACCTGTTGCTTCATTTCATAAACAACAGCTGGAGTCTTGCCAGATTCAACAAGAATCTTCTTCTCTAGACTTTGTAACCTATTAGAGAAAGGGTTAGTACATCTTTTCAAAGATCTGATTTTGCATTATTTAATTGTTTGTTTGTTTAATTAGAATTTATTAGAAGGGAGAAAACTAGACTTGATTTAATTTGTAATGATACATACCTTTTCTCCATGGAGGAGAGATCAAAGCCCAGTGACACTGCCAGCTCTGTACCTAGAAGATGGCATAGCCCTTTGAAATGCATTATAAGCCAATGTAATTATCTAAGTGCATTTTGAAAGGGAAAAAAGAGCATGGTTTTAAAATGCTGCTTGTTGACTACAGCTCAGCATTTAACACTATAATAGACCTTGGATTTGTTTGTACAACACCCACACCCCCTACATTCATGTTATTATACATTACATTTCCTGCATTTATAATATTTCTTATATATGTTAGCTTTTTCACTGCAACTACATTTTACAGCAACTGCCTGATCTCGATGTTGTACAGTATTGTACTGCCCATACATCTACACAGATCTGCATTTTATTCTACATATAGTTCATCATCTTCTGCCATCTATTCAATATCATTTATATTATATTTTACTTTTTCTTCTTCTTTGAATGCACATTCTTTTTACATGTAAATTTTGTTTTGTCACAACAGTTGCGTGTCATACTGTATTTGTGACCAACAAAATATTTTATTTGAATTTGCAGTTTTAGGTAAATAATCAATAGTGTGATAGCCCAAAATTAATAATTTACCAATATCATGTTTTAAAGTCATCATTACTCTTATACCACAGCAATCTTTTTAACTTTTTATAGTTATTTTTAATGTGAACATTCATCAGCCACCCTTTGTTCTCTCTCTCTTAAAGGTCATAAGACAAAATGTGCACTTTGTCATGTTACTGAGAAACTGCAAGAAAGTCCTTGGACAGTAAAACTGACATAACTGACTGTTATGGACCTGTGAAACTGGAGATGCCATAAAATAATATTTAAAAAAACATCTCACAGAAAACTTCATGACATGAACTTTTGGTGAACGCTACACTATGGGCACATGACAGCCATTCTAGGTTAAACTGCACGCTTTAGGTATGGAGGGGGACATGTGTATTCAGTTTGTGTATGTGTATTCAGTTGATTGTAATCTACAACCTCACAGTTAAGATACACACGGCACTTTCAATGTATATCTATGATTTGCTTTTCAGCGAGCACCACTGTCAAAGCTGCTGTTATAGAAACTCTCAACATCTTGTACATCACCTTCTGAACAATCCGATTTGAGAACTCAACAGCACTGTGGTATAATGCCATTGAACACCTAACAGGTTTACAAAATCTAATTGGTTACATCTAAGGCAGAACATACCTAATGGCTCACTGTTGCAGTCTGCAGCAACCACCTCCAGCTTGTAGCATGTCTGAGGGCTGTTGGGAATCAGCTGAGGGGAGATATTAATGATGTTGCCCTTGGGATTGTAGAGTTTTAGGATATCATGTGGTCCAGCTTCAGCTGCTGATCTGAAAAGTTCTGTAAGAATATGCACATACATCTGATTTCAATCAAGACAACATGAGTTTTATGAATAGTATATGCTTGACACAGAGCTGCCACTTGAGGAGAGCTCTGTCAGCAGCACCTGTGGCCCCAGCCTTTCATTGTGTGCACTCCAGCAAAAAAAACTCAGAATTTATTAACTCATAGAAATGATATATTTCCAGTATAATAAAAAAACCTCTTTAATGCTTTCATTTTCTTTAATAATGTAAACATAGAACCCATGTCAGTGTAACAGTAATATGTAGCAGGAGGTCAGAATTGTGGTTCTAGGGCACATCCGTTTTTTATATATATATTTTATAATAATATACGTTATTTCTATATATATATATATATGTTCTAGTAAACAGTTTATTGTCAGACCAACATTTCTGATCTGATACAATCCTCTTTGTAAGTGACAGACTGACTTGACAAGCATGCATGGTTTTAATAACTCAATTATCTTAGCTCAATATCACTTGAAATCCATATATATATCCACTGATATTGATGAAAAGAGAGCAACACCAATCTTTTACTAACTTTCCATTTTACATCAAATATTAATTAAAGTCAGTCTTGCTCAGATTTGATTTAGTCTATTATAAAACCAAATCACTAAAATCCTTAATGCCTTTGAATAGAGTAAAGTTGTATTGCATTAATAGTCACGTTAAGTTTACTCAGCCTGAGAATTTGTTCTTGGTGGTCATGGTTTTCTTAAACAATCGATACTGGAAAGGGAAAGCAATAAAATGACTTAGTCCTTACCTTTTATATCTTGTGCAGGACAGTCAACAGGAAACTCAGCCTGCTCTGGTCGTCCATTTACTGTGAAATAAATTATTTTAGTTTCCATGCCAGTGGTCGGCACTCTCACACACCACACAGCCGAATGAATTGTGAAGAGTGTATGACATCTATTTAACAAAAGGCCACTTGACAACTCCTCCCTCCCCTTCTTCTATCTTCCCTCCCCTTCATCATCTGCTTCTTCCAGGCTCATCATTATAAATAGCCTGTTATTATTAACATCATTCTTAATTATTAATAACCTTGTTACTATAATAATAATAATAATAATAATAATAATAATAATAATTCTGTTTCATTTAAATTTTAATACATTTTTATTTATATACCTCATGGTCACAAAATAAATTGCAGAAATAGCTAAGATGCAACAAAGTAAAAGCAAAATAAAAAGAAACAAAGTAAATTGCAACTAAACTATACAACAAGCTAATTTCTTGTGATAGGTTGACACTGAGCTAATATATCCTAATTCAGGCAATTTTACTACTACAGTCAGTGAAATGCAATTTTCGTGTCTTGCCACAGATGCTTTGATCTAAACCATTCCATTGTAGCTCTGGCTGTATGTTTTGGGTCGTTGCCCTGCTGGAAGGTGAACCTCCGCCCCAGTCTCAAGTCTTTTGCAGCCTCTAACATGTTTTCCTCCAAGATTGCCCTATATTTAGCTCCATCCATCTTCCCATCAACTCTGTCCAGCTTCCCTGTCCCTGCTGAAAAAATTTATCCCCACAGAATGATGTTGCCACCACCATGTTTCACAGTGAGGATGGTCAATTCAGGTTGATGTGTGGTGTTAGTTTTCTGCCACACATAGCGTTTTGCATTTAGGACAAAAAGTTCAACTTGGTTCTCATCTGACCAGAGCACCTTCTTCCATATGTTTGCTGTGTACAATGTGTCTTGTGGCAAACTGCAAATGGGAATGCCTTTCTTCTTGCTACTCTTCCATGAAGGCCAGATTTGTGGAGTATATGACTAGTAGTTTTTTCTGTAGACAGATTCTCCCACCTGAGCTGTGGAGCTCTGCAGCTCCTCCAGAGTGACCAAGGGCCTCTTGGTTGCTTCTTTAATTAGTGGTCTCCTTGCTTGGGCTGTCAGTTTAGGTGGACGGCCATGTCTTGGTAGGTTTGTAGTTGTGCCATACTCCTTCCATTTTCAGATGATGGATTGAACAGTGCTCTGTGAGCTGTTCATAACTTGGGATATTTTTTTATAACCTAACCCTGCTTTACACTTCACCACAACTTTATCCCTGGCCTGTCTGGTGTGTTCCTTGGTTTTCATGATGCTGTTTGTTCACTAATGTTCTCTAACAAACATCTGAGGCCTTCACAGAACAGCTGTAGTTATACTGAGAATAATTTACACACAGGTGGACTCTTTTACTAATTAGGTGATGTCTAAAGCCAGTTGGCCACACTGAATTTTATGTAGGGGTATCAGAGTACTGGGGGTAAATACAATGTATTTTTAAAACTATGCATCATTATCTTTTCACTTCACATTTACTTGCTACTTTGTGTTGGTCTATCACATAAAATACAAGTCAAATACATTTAGGTTTGTGGGTGTAATGTGAAAAAATATGGAAACGGGTATGAATACTTTTGCAAGGCACTGTAAACAGCAGACTTCAGTAGCAGTGTATATGGATATTAATAGTGGATGGTGGAAAGATTCAACTATTGATCTTATCTTATGCCTGGCTCAGTGTAGCATAGTGTCCCAGGACAATGATGAGTTGTTGTACCATGTGATCGCTGTATGTACAAATGACCTCTTGTACCACTACCCCCTACAGCATAGCTGAATGAGTCTCCTACTAATGGAGCTCCACTGTTTAACTGGTAGGTCATGGAGAGAATGCTGTTTATTGACGATAATGGCTGTGAGTGTTTTGAATGTCCTCTTTTCCACCACCACCACCACTTCAAAAACATCCAGAGAGCAGCCCAAGACCAAACCAGGCTTCTTAATCAATTTGTTGAGTTTTTCCATCTCCAGTTCTGATGTCACCTCCCAAACAAAAGATTGTTTTAACCATGCAGCAGCTTCCCGCTTTGCTTGTCTCTGTCATGGTGAAAACAAATACTGACAATAACTCCCCATTCCACAAAGTAGTTGACCAGGTCCCTGTATTCATGTTCATTCCTACCATGCACTGGTCCATACATCCACCATAGAGGCATCAAAAATTTCTGAAGGTGGCAGAGATCTGACCTGTACTGATGTCTGCAGTGTACAGGGTGAAGGGGAAGGAGGAGAGCACAATTCCCTTTGGTGCTCATATGTTGCTCAGCAGGTGCTCAGACAGGCAGGTTTCCAGCTACATAACCTGGAGTCTATCCAGCAGGTAGTCAGTAAGCTAGGAGCTCACCTTATATAAGATTACCGGTCTATAATTGTTCATTGAGAAGGTAGTTGTCTTCTTAGGAAAAGGAACCAGGCAGGATGTTTTCCCCAGCTCTGGCACTTCCTCCCATGGAACGTTCAGTTTAAAGGGGTGCTGGAGCATCCCACACAGCTGATCCTTCAGTATCCTGGGATGGATTCTGTCAGACCCTGTACCAAGTTTCAGCTTCTCCAGCAGTATCTTCACCTGGCTGGTAGTGACAGATAGGTAGAGGGAGGTAGAGAATCCCTTTAAGAGGGTTGTTGGCTGTGAAGGGTATTTGCGGAAGAAAGCTACGGGATGAGGGGGTGAATGGCTGTGAGATGAGAGGGGAGAATTGGTGTAGATGACAGGGAGGGAAAAGGTGTTTGATCTTGAGAGGAGTTGGGGGAGATTGATGGTGCAGGAGTGGGGGAGAATGGTTGGAGGTCATATGCTGAATCTATTAAAGAACAAATTCAGCTCATTAGCTTTCTTTAGACTTTCTTTACGCTCATGTAGACACACACACACACACACACACACACACAAACACACAATGCATCCTTCACATCTTACCTACTAAGTAAAGGTCTATACTGTCTAGACTAATTCCAGTATTTAAGCTATTTTGATGTGCTTTGAGTGCACAACCTGAACTGAGCTTTGAGCTAAGCTAAAAGCACACTCACTGGATGTGCTTTGCCATTATTTGACCTACTCGAACCTGTGACATTTTCTACTGAGCTTTATGGCTCAACACATCACTACTATGTACAAAGGCTTTCTTCTCCAGTGCAGTGTGTACAAACACATAAATAATCATGTGTGAGTTGGGGCCATGTTATCATCATGTTATCATCACATGGTAATGCATGCGCTGCATTTTTAAAAGTTTACACTCTGGAACCTACTTTCAAAGTTGCATTTTCAGGCCCTGATAACATCGTTGTCATGTGAATTATAAACCAAAATAAAAAAAATGCTATGTGAAAAACAGTGTTTTACTTTTCACTGTTATCATATGAATGAGTCCTCATTTCCCCTTTAACTTCTACACCCTCCTCATCTGTTTCTTGTCCTTTAACCTGAAGGCCTGCTCCTGACTAGAACTATAGTGACAATGCAAAAATTGGTGTCGTCCATCATATTGTTAATGTCTTCTCCAGCATCTTTACAGCTCCAACTGGTGAACAGCTGGTTCTGTGGTCTCATAGCAGATCTGCAGAGTCTCCTCAGCCTCTTGTGACATCTCCTTATTGTTGGCCAGTATGTGGGTGTGAGTAGAAGCAGATTGTGGTCAGACCTTCCCAGTAGGGGCAGAGCAGAAGTGTATGCGCTTGAAGTGTAAGCACTCTTCACACTTGTGTACAGGACATACAGTGTTATATAGAGGATGGGCAATGTCATATTTAGGGGCACGCCAGATTTAGGGGTACAACACAAATCAACAGAGAAAAAATGTTAATTGACAGTGTGATGATCAAGTGAAAGAATCCTTTCACTAAATCTGGACTTGGTTTTTTTTTCAGTCTCATATATTCAGAGCGAATATGTGATTACTGCTGCTCATATTATAGACATCCACATTACCTGTTTATTTACTGCCCTTTTAGACAATTTCTGGATTCATATTCATCCCAGCAGAGTGTTTTATCTCCCCAATCACACACTTGTCACAAACTGTGAATAAAACAATAAAAAATTCATGAGGAAATGTGAGAGCTAGTGACTGAGTGTCCCACTAAAGGATGTAAATATTTTGAGCTTTTAAAAATGCTTATTTCTGTTAAAAAAAACACAAGGATTTCAACTCAGATTTAAAAGGAAATGGGAGCGTAAAAGTTCCCCAAAACTGGGGGTACCAACACACAAGGCCTTGCTCTTGAAAGGGGTATTGGTGTGTGAGTTTCTTATAATTATGTGAGTATATATTTTTTTATTACGGTAACTACATTACGGTAACTACGTTTTGCCTGAAATCTCGCGAGAGACGGCGCGTGTTCTCCGGTACAGCAGGTGGCGCTTCATAACTTCGAGTTCCGGAAGTCGTGTGTTTGTGGCTCTCAGCGCTTCCTCTGGCGAGACACGTGGTTGCTTGGCGTGCGGCATGTTAGCTGTGAAGAACGTTGCTTAGTGTCTTTTATTTTATGTATTTTGTTTGTTTGGTTTTTTATTGTCAGAATTTTTTCACCATGACAGAGGACAAGCAAAGCGGGAAGCTGCTGGCGCTCAACCCCAGTGAAGACGCTGAGTTTAAGGAAAAAGTGAAGCAAGTGAAAAAGCGACAGAAAGCGGTAAGACCATCAACTACAGTGTAGAGATCGTGTGGGTCAAGAGGTGTATAGAGTGTGTAGATGTACTAAATCTGCTAATGGGCTTAGAGCAGTTTCCACTCTACTTTGCCAGATGTCAGTGAAAGTGTAAACGTTGAACTCTGCTGAGTTGTTTGGATATAAAAGCTTGGGATTAATGAACACTTGCTAAAAGTACATCCATGACTGTATAACTTTTTTGTGATTTGGGTCTGTAATTAAGAATTATTTCATTTGGAGGAGAAATGGTTTAGGTGTTAATTATATATTTACGTATGAGGTGATCAGGACGCATGTTTCTGTATTTATTTTGTGTGGTGTCGATTAAATCTGTCCAATTAAAATGATTACTCAAACATGGTCATAAGTGTACGGTCAGTAATAAATGTAATAGTTTTATTGTTAGTGTAATTAAATTAAATAATCCCCACTACATTCTTCATTGCCTCTTCTTGTGCAGGCTTTAACTCCAGGCGTGGTGTATGTGGGCCACCTTCCCCAGACACTCGCCGAACCACAGCTCAGATCTTACTTCTCTCAGTTTGGCAAAATCCTACGCTTGAGGCTTTCCAGAAGTAAAAAGGTAATTGCCTGGTTTTTATGTGTGTACCTTGTGTAAAATGGAGTTCAGTGAAACGGGCACAATCTGAAAATTACCTTCAGCACGTGTATTGCTGAGGGTGAGATAATTGTGCCGACAGTAAGGCGGTTCATTAAGCTTATTGCCAGCTCCATAGTTGTGCAATGAAACCCATGTGCCTACATTAACCAATTTTTAATGTTTGGAAGACTAAATGTGATGAGCTTCTTGTATGTGCTGTATTCAGAGCTGATGCTTGTTGTGTTGGCAGACTGGCCGGAGTAAAGGCTATGGCTTTGTGGAATTTGAATGTGATGAAGTGGCCAAGATTGTGGCAGAGACCATGGACAACTATCTCATGGGAGAAAGGCTGATCAAATGTGAGTGCAATTTGTTTCCTCTAATATATCATTGATGTAACTGTTGATTCTGTCTCTGTGATTTGGTGCTGTGTCAAGTGTGGCCCATTTTAAGCAGGATTTTATGCTGCCCATAAGTGTTCAGCTGTACCAACATCCACTGTTCTGTTTTCTCAGCTGAAGCCACTGTCAGGCTGAATATGAATAAAAATGAAATGCCAGTTCACTGAAGGATTTAAAAGATGCTTATACACTTCTGATAGTAGTTACTTTCCCATCTCTTTTGAATTTATCTAGGTGAATTTGTGAATTCATGAGCCATACAAAGCAATTGTCTTGTTAAATGAAGAAAGCTGTTATTAAATGAACTTGTGTGTAAGGACATAATCCATAGCATGTAAGCATGAGATGTTTACCCTTATTTAAATGAGAATAGACCAAATTAATTTCCCTGTTTCTTTTCTGCTTTTGCTTTTCCTGAAATGTGAAAATATGCCTTGTGTTTCTGCTAATGCAGTATGGGTATTTGTGATTTTTAATTGCATAAATAAAGAATGTGACATTTAATTAAATGGTCTGTTTGTGATTTGGACAGGTTATGTGGTGCCACCTGAGAAAGTCCATGAAAAGCTCTTTGTTGGTTCTCAGAAAATGTTTAAGAAGCCCAGTCAGCCAGCAGTTGCACGATATAATAGAGCCCATGGCCCAGAAGACATGGGGAAACGTGCCGGAAAGCTGCTAAGCAAAGAATCAAAGCTTCGCAAGAGACTGGCAGAGAAGGGCATCGACTATGATTTTCCAGGATTTGTTAGTATTCAAGTAGAATTCCTTTATTTTAACTTGGATTTTAGTGACATCATATTTGTTCATATTTATGAATGTGTATATCATTTCTTGTTTTTCAGGCAGCTCAAGTTTCTGCAAAGAAAGCTCTGTCAGATGCTGATACATCTGTCTGCAGTGAGGTGAGCTCTGATTGTAATCACATGAGGTTTTTATTTTGGTGGGGGAAAATGTGGTTAAATATAATAGCTGATATTCCTCATATGCTCATTCTTTGGCACAGTCTGAAAATTACTCTGGCTGTATTGGTCTCCTGGAGTAAGATAACTGTGCCAACAGGAAACTGGTACATTTAACTTACTGTCAGCTGATGTAGCTGCACAGTGAAAGCCATGTGCCAACACTCCAGTAAGCCTAAACGGTAAACTCCACCTTTATGCATTAAACATGTTTATATTAAAATGGTTATTCCCCTGAGAACGTCACAGCGGGATGTTGCTTTAGTGGTTCCAATGGCATTTAGTAAAAGAGAGTCAGATCTCAAACATAAACATTGAAAATAAAATACAAACCATTTCTTGCACCACTTTCCAGTGACCGTGTCCTTTTTAATGAGAAATCCAAACTAAAAGTGGTGAAGACGGCAAACACTGGATTGAACGAGTTAAAATGGATTGCTCCTACGCAATAATGCTCTGATTTACTGCAGGGGCTCGTGTGTTAGCAACCTAAGGCATGAGCATGATGATGTTGGAATGTATTATAAGCTGTATACCCTTCTGTTGGCACAGTGTACAGATGAGGGAGGTGAGAGCTGGACAGATTAAATGACTGAAGTGCTTTTGCACTGCTTAACTATCAGCAGGCAGGAAAGCATTAACCAAACTGAAAATAGACTCTTGGACTGGAATGTTGGTGAAAAGATTAATTCAGTTCATTATAAAATGAATTTTGGAAGCCTTTGAAGATTATATATGTATCAAAGATTAATATGAGTCATTTAGTTTGAATTTTTCTTTTAAAGCCATTTGTGTTTTTTTATGACTGATGTCTGACTTGCAGGACACCACACCGGTTTGTACGCCTTCAGTCCTGGAGAGGAGGAGATCAATGAAAGTCAGTGATGATGTAGATGATGAAATTGTTCTCAAAATCCAGCCAAAGAACAGTGAAAACTTTGAAGACTCTGAAGAAGACACAGAGGAGGAGGAGAAGGAAGGCGAAGGCTCAGAAGTGGTAGAGGAACAGTTAGATGCTGATGAGGATTGAATCGCTGTTCTGAAGAGGGACTTTAGAACTTGAATCATGAACATGGGCTTGATTACAAAGTCCAGATTTGTATTTGAAGGTTTCTCAGGTCCTCTCAGAAATGGAGAGAGGTTACCTACACAGCGTATGGACTGGGTTATATGGACTGAGTAACTCTTTCAGTACTTGTACGTGTCTGAGAAGTTTTTTTATGCAGATGAATTCTCTGGCCATGTCTGGGATGTGGTTAATCTGTTTGGTTTTGTTAAAAAAAAAAAATTTAAAGCCTGCTTAAAATGTATATATGACCTTTAAATTGAGCAATGAATGGTAGGTGTTAAGTCACATTCTTAATGTCTATCACCTCGATCACTTTTATGCTCATATGCCACAAGAAGTAGTAACAAATGTAATTATTGGATGTGGCTTTCAAATAATGTATTGGACATACAAAGGTAAATGCTGATTAAAAAGATGAGGTTGATTTGTTGCTTAGCAGATAAGCAGTGGTGCATAATGTTATTTGTGTTGTACCATATCCATTTTGCCGTATAGAAAATGATATACTGGGCAAGTGGATACGGGCTGTAAATGAATATGTAAATATTTTGGAAAATCTAAATAAGGATTTGTTTTCCATATTGGTGCAGTATAACACTTGTGCAAATAAAGAGAAAATATCATACGTGAGTATTGTCTATGCCTACACCACAAATGTGACCCAGATCACAGGAAGTGTGTTTTAGACAAGTACTGTATAAAGGTTATGTTTCCCAAACATGGAAGACCACTAGTGAGATACATAAAATAGTTCTATTTTTATTTGCATTTCATGATGTAAAATTGTAAGTGCTTTAATGGATTTCTGACACTGCATAAAAAATACCTCCAAGCATGATCTTTGGGGACAAAAATATATATATAAAAAACATTTGTGCTTTTAACCCATATAGAGTTTTTTTTTACATTTTGAAGCGCATTGTAATCACTAGAGGGCGCTAGACTCTCTGAAATCATATCAGTTATCATTACATATAAAGACATGCAAAGACAAGACAGGGACCAGAAGTATTCACTCACCCATCCAAATCATTGAATTGACGTGTTCTAATCACGTCCATGGCCACAGGTGTATAAAACCAAGCACCTATATATGCAGACTGCTTCTACAAACATTTGTGAAAGAATGGGTCCAAGCCTTACATCACCAAGCAAAATGCAAAGGTTCGCATGCAGTGGTGTAAAGCACACTGCCACTGGACACTAGAGCAGTAGAGATGTGTTCTCTGGAGTGACAAATCACACTTCTCCATCTGGAAATCTGATG
This sequence comes from Leptodoras nelsoni, assembly GCA_028566375.1. NCBI lineage: Eukaryota > Metazoa > Chordata > Actinopteri > Siluriformes > Doradidae > Leptodoras > Leptodoras nelsoni. Next base: position 8,059,315 of record JAOVVG010000050.1, on the reverse strand, counting down.
GATGAGTCTGGGTTTCATGGTTGCCAGGAGAACGGGACTTGTCTGACCACATTGTGCCAGGTGTAAAGTTTGATGGAGGGGGCTTATGGTGTGGGGCTGTTTTTCAGGAGTTAGGTTTTGCCCCTTAGTTCCAGTGAAAGGAACTCTTAATGCTTCAGCATACCAAGAGAACTTGACTGCACAGAGTCTTGACCTCAACCCGACAACACCTTTGGGATGAATTGGAGTGGAGACTGTGAGCCAGGCCTTCTCATCCATCAGTGTCTGACCTCACAAATGTGCTTCTGGAAGAATGGTCAAAAATTCCCATAAACACCTAAACCTTGTGGAAAGCCTTCCCAGAAAAGTTGAAGCTGTTATAGTTGCAAAGGGTGGGCCGACATATTAAACCCTATGGATTAAGAATGGGATGTCACTCAATTCATCTGCGTGTGAAGGCAGACGAGCGAATACTTTTGGCAATATAGTGTATAAAGACATGCAAAGGCAAGACAGGGAATAGACTTTGAATCCCAGCTCTAGAGAATATGCTTAGACGACACGCGCTCGTGTTTGTGGTTTTATACACATTGGCATTTTACAGTTAAAAGGTAAACCTTGTGGAAGGACCGGAAGCGTTCTCGATCTTGTCTTGTTTCCGCCGTGCCCTAACTCCTGCCCCTGACACACTCCGGGACTTCGGCCACAGCCGCCCTATGTAGCGCGCGGATGGTTGGCGCATGCGCACTGCCGCTCCGTCATTGTCCCCAACAGCACCTCGCTGCTGCTCGCTTCCCTCAGTGTCCGAAACAGCGCTCTGCTCCTCTTAATTACGCCTTAATTATCATGGTGAGTCTACAAATCCTCATTTTACATCCCAACTGTAACCTGGACATTTTATTTTGACAAGTATTGTTTTTTTCCTCAGATTACCTGTAGCTAGCGTGCTGCTTTGTGGGTGATGTTAGTGGGCTAACCATTAGCCAGGCTAGCCAGCTTTCCATTTAAATCAATGAAAACGTAAGCGACAGTAATTTATTTCTGTATGACTGAGTGCGGGTTAGCTGCTTCAAAATAGCTCTGACTATACATATTGTTTCATTTGCTCAGCATTTTATATTTATATATATATTGTGTGTGTGTGCGCGTGTGTGTGTTAAATAAGCTTCTTAGCGACCAGAAGAGTAGCACTTAGCACCGCAGCTAACGCTAAGAGGGCGATGACAAGGCGCGTCTTAACGCGAAACGCTCAGCTGTTGAGTCAGAAATATTGGCAGCGCATTGCTATGTTCAGTCCTGACGATTTGTTCAGCACTTTAATGAGGTAAGTTTAGTCTAAGACAGTTCGCATTGTAGGTTCTTATCGCTTTAGTTATTTGTGGTGGTGCTAGCCAAGCCAGCTTAGCTGCTCTGTGTGCTGGAGTCATGTACCTGGGACACGGTGGGGAGACATTGTGCAGACCAGAGTTGCTCTTTAAAGGCCTATTTTGTACCTGTTGGTGTCAGGGACGACAGTATGATGGTATACTTGATCTAAAACAAAACCAGCTTTGCAGTTCCATGCTTGTTTTAATTTTACAGTTTGCTGCTTTTTCAGGAAACTGTTTGTAATGAGTCGCCCAGTACTAATCTGTTCTTCACCCAATTAAATGCACTCCACTACAGAAGCGCACACACACACCATTCCCTTTTCCAGTTTTCCCTTTGGTTGGGAATAAGTGGTTAGAGGTGCTTTCACAGTAGAGCTTTTGCTGCGGAACTGAATTTGCTTGAGTAATTTTTTTGGTGCAAATGCTGTGGTTGTTTTTTTTTTTTTTTTTAGCTCTGGGGCGAACTAAAAAAAGCATACCCCAGTCCTCCGATCACACCCGGGTACGGAGCAGCGAAGTGTGAGAGCAGCCTCAGAGGAGGTGGAATGTGTGTGCTTGTGTGTGTGGCAGTGCTAGGAGGATGGGGAAGCACGGTGGCTCGCTGGGTAACAGTAAGAAGTCAATTGGACATACAAAATTGCCCCAGGTGAACTTGTGTTCTGATGAAAAAAAAACGTGTGTATCGTAACCTTGTGCTTGTCATCTATGGCCACCGATGCTGAAATAACGTTAATAACCAATAAACAAACAAGCTAGGAGGAGTGTTTTAACAGCTTGAAGCTGTTCCTGGCCTAAGGGTCAAGAATGCACTTCTGTCATTATAAACCACCTGTAATGCTTCATCAGTAAGAGTGAGTAATCGTTTATCTGCCATTCAGAATCCTCTCTGTGATCACTTTCCAACACCATTGGTGCCAAAGATGGTAAACATCATTTCAAACACGTACGGCAGAATCGCACTGAAGTTGTCTAGGTCTAGGTGGTGGTTGTCATTAAAGTTGACAGGTCTAGGTGACATGGCAGTGATGTGACCTTTTCTATGTTTTGAAAAAAAAAAAAGGCGTTTGTTTGCTTAGTTTTGGCATGGAGAGAGAGAGAGAGAGAGAGAGTGCGCGTGCGTGCGTGTGTGTGCGCTTCCCCTCCCACCCTAAGAGCACGGCCACTGATGGTGCTACTGTTATGACAAGATGCCGGCAAGGAGTTGTTAAACAATAAGTCGCATTTCACTGCTTATCGTCTTGGTCTCGGTGCTAGTGACGTAGTCAGATCTGTGCAACAAGTGAAAAAGTTTTTTGAGGACAGATGGATATGGATATATGATTTACAGATATATAATTTAAGTTTATGTATGGTTTCATGTTTATATCACTAGTACTCAGGACAGTGTTAACCCTGGTCAAAACTGACTTTCATGTAACTTTTTTTAAATTAAGCAAGTCAGGGTTTTAATGGAGAGACACGGCTTTTTCGGTATTTAAGGTCATTGATGCTACTGCTGAACGTACATGCAGCAGAAAAGGGGATATATTTATTATTTGGTGAAAATACGGTACATATGTATTTATGTATAATTATCTATCAATCTTAAGTGTTTTTGTTTTGTGTTTTTGTGGCATTAAAGCTGAATGCTTCAGCTGCCTGTCAGGAAGTTGGTCTTTCGAGCGCAGTGACGTCCGTCTCCCGTGATGCCAAGCACACACACTCTATAGATGCTGATTTGACAGACATCAATGTCGTGTACACAAAGCTGTCTGAGTGGCTTTTGTGTTATCAGAAAGCAGAAAACACAGGTTTGTAGGTTAGAAGCACTGGCAGTGTTTTACAAAATAAAATACCTAGAAGGTGACGGCATCACAGCTTTTCCATGGTGTATTCTTCCAGCCAGTGGTGTAGATATGATGTTTATATCACAGTCTAACATAATGGACGAGCGTCCTAATCAGATGATCCAAGCAACACGATACCCGAGTTCACAGTTGTGTTGATTGTTGTTGTTTAATTTTTCTTTCTTATAACAGTTCATATTAATCTGCTGCTTCTTATATGTTGTTGGTTCTGTAGTAACTCATTCACAGTGATGTGCATGGTGGACATTCCACATAATTTAAGATGACTAATAAACAGATTAAAAATGGTTATTTAACCAAGAAAAGCATCTAGTCATTGATGTGGTAAAACCTTTTGTTTTGTAAGGAGACAATAATATTTAAAGTTAATGGAAGGAGATTCTACCGTCAGTGCTTTGTATCGGGGGAAATCTGTAGCTTTGAGTTTCCTGCCATGGGAAATTCTTCAGGTCGGAGGACATTGCGCTACGCAGTAACAAGCTGCATTTGTTTATATTCGTTATACAACAGCAAATGTAAATATGAACTGATAAATGAACGACTTGTCATTATTTAATAGATATAAAATTGCAGTCTTTGGTAAAATGCTGTGGTAGAAGAGGAATACTCATTTTTCATTTCTTAAAGGAACGCCAGCTACTGTCGAGTTTCATTTTAAGCTTTGGTACCATGAATTTCAGATATTGTTAAGGAAATAAAAGGCTTAACAGTGTTCATAGGCGTTTCTCTGTCTGGCTGTGTGATTGATTTGAGTCATCTAATTGGTATGTGAGAGTTAGGAGGGATATGAGAGTTTGATTCTAGTTTAGCTCTAATGGTCATCTGGCTCATATTTTGCCATAATGCTAAGCTATGACAGTTGCAGCACCACCTATAGTTAGAACAGGCAAATGTTTGGCTCTCAAAAAGTACGTCAAATCACATGTAGTTCCTGCAGAACCGCACTGACAAACTCGTAGGCCTGGTTACAAGGAATATTGGCTAACTACTTGTTTTTTTTGTTTGTTTTCTTGACCTTAGGCAGTAGCGCATTGTTGGGATTATGAAGCAGCGTTCCCCCGAAGCCTCACTCTCCTGCACTAGTTACCACACTCCATGCTGCAGCCACTCTTGGAAGGTTTGCTGTTGGTATCCTTTTGGGTTGGAAAGAAAGGAGAGCTCACAAGCCACATCAGCTGTTGTCGAGGCACATATGGTGCATTGTTGCCATTCCCAGGCCTACATTCTCAAGGCTCAGGCTTTTGCTGCCCTGCCGTGCAAATAGGATTTGGCATAAGACAAGATATTAATACATTTAGTCTAATTTTTATTTATTTATTTATTTATTTTTATTTGGGCCACACAAGGACGTTAAAGGTCTCTTTTAGTTTTTCCTCCCACTGCCTTTGAGGTGGTGGTTGAGCACCGTAGGCCATGGAGTCCAATATGGAGTACTGTCTGGCACAAGTGCTACAGAAGGATGTGGGTCGAAGGCTGCAGGTTGGTCAGGAGCTCATTGACTACATCACTGATACGGAGAAGTCTCATGACCTGGAGCAGGATCAAACTGCATTGGACAAGATGGTGGATGGCCTTGCTTCCTCCTGGGTCAACTCCAGCAACTTCAAGGTAAAATCTCCGTTGTTTAACACATGCTAGGGTATTATATAGATGAGCACTTTGATGCAGAATGAGTAATTAGAGAATGAGCTTGATTACTTGGTTGTATCATTGTGTGATTTCTTTTTCTGAAATTCGCAGTAAAGACAATGTTTTGCCCAATTTTCATTTATTTGGCTAGGGCAGATCTTGTGGATAAGAATCATTCTTTAAAGTGCACAACAATGTACCACGATTTTTATTTTATTTCTGTGCTTAGGCTTATGTTACATGGATTAATCCTTTTAGAAATGTTTCTGTGACCCTGTAGTAGCAGTGAGCACAGTTTAACGCTGAAACAGATTTGAATGTTTTTATTAATTACATAAAAAAAAAAAGGAAAAATGAAAGTCTGCTGTGGGGATCCTAATACAAAAGTAAATAATTATACTACAAAACCCTCACTTCTCACTCATGTTATGCACTTTTGGACAGCAAATAGCAAAGCCGTTTGAATCAAGTAGCTTGTAAGAAGCTAAACAAATGTTCTGAATCATAAACACTGGTAAACGAGTGTATATGCTTATCAGATGTTTTGTGTCAAGTCAAGTCTCTATGCTGCTTTTGGTTCACAAGTCAATCCCTATTCTCCAATCCTGAGGCTTGTCATGATTCAACTGCTACAAGCTAGTGTAGCCTCATGCTAAATGACTTATAAAATGTTAGATAATTGACCGTGCATGGACAGTTAGGTGGTTATAACTTGAGCTAAAAACTGGTGAAATTAGCTCTTTGATCTTAATGTGCCATGCCTCCTCTTCATCGACCACATCATGAATGCTTACTTTACCTGTAACTTGTTTATGAACAGTAGGTCAATTTTATGAAACCCTTAGGAGTGGTAATGTGGGCTTGTCATTTTGTTTCAACATTGTAACGACATTACACTTAGCTAATGTCAGACTTGCCTTGTCTCACTTTTGAAGACAGCCTGCAATTACACATGTCTGGAATAAGCTAGAGCCTGACAGATAAAGTATATACTTAAGACTGATACTCATTTAAATATTTGAGGATTTAATAATCCTCTACTGATCTATTGGCTGATATTTGTTTATATGATATTTGACTAACACATAAACAAAGATTTATTTTAACATTTATGTGTAGTTATTTAAGAAACCTCACGAAGATAACACGACGCAATGTAGTTTAAAAATAAACTGTGTCAGCATTTGCTTAAATTTACTGCTCTGGAGTGCTTGAGTTTTTCTTTCAGCCTTGGGGACTTTGCATCCTCGTCAGCGCGTCTCCCTTGTGGAGTCCCACAGGGTTCTATTCTCAGGCCAATCCTATTTTCCCTTAGCACCTGCTCTTGAAATGTAAAGATACAAAAGCTTTATAATTGTTTTAAATTTGTCTATAATTACAGACACTGCTAAAGGTCCCATTGCAATGGTGGGCAAATAATAATTCATTAGTTGGCAAGCTGGGGAAGAGGTTGCTCTTGTTTGCTGCCCAGTCCCACATTTGTGCCTGGAAGTCAAGGCCAAAAAGCTGTAGCTAATGTCTCATCTACTTGTTTATTGAGAAGAGGCGCATTTCAATAGGTCTTATTGTTTCATATTGATGCTGTTTATGGTCTCATGACCAGTTTTTCTGGTGTTTACAGAAAATGATGTTAATGGCACTGGGTAGTGCTTGTTCAGCCATGTCTCCTTTGATGACACAGGGAGTTTGCAGATAGACCGGTTTTAAGAAGTGCACAATTTGTCACATGGATATATTATTTCTCTTAAGAGTCATAAAATCAAATAACCTTAAATGTTTTTCTCATGCAATTTGAGAATATTGTCTGCCCAGGCCTACCAAGAGCCCTAATTTTATATTGCATACATGGTAACCAGGCATAAATGATCTGACAGCTGGATATTTATGAGCTACATATACACCATAGGGCCAATGGTTTGTAGATAGCTGACCATTATGCTTATATATGCTTTATGAACACCCCTTTCCTATTTTAATCCTCCCTGTGCTGTTATTATAGCCTCCATTTTTCTGGGAATGATTTGCACTTGACTTGGACTGTGGCTGTGGGGATTTGTGCTCATTTAGCCACAAGACCATTAATGATATTGGACACTGATATTAGGAGAGTAGGCCTGGGGCACAGTCAGGATTTCAGCTCATCCCAAAGGTCTCTGAACAGATCACTCGAATACTTGCACTTTGACAAACCATGTCTTTGTGGACCTTGCTTTGTGCACAGGGGTATTGTTATGCTGGAACATGTTTGAGCCCCCATAGCTCCAGTGAAGGGAAATCCTAACGCTACAACATACAGAGACATCCTGTACAATTGTGTGCTTCTACCTTTGTGCCAACAATTTAGGGAAGGTCCACATACGAGTGTAAAGGCCAGGTGTCCACAGACCTTTGGCCATATATGGCATATAAATGCCATAAATGTAAATGTAAATAAAGAGATTCAGTGGACTTTATATGCAAGTGAAAGCTGTTTGGTTTGGAAGTGGGTGTGAGAGAATGTTTAATGCATACACATGATTTTAATATTATAAGCTGTATCACTGTTTCCATGCATTTCTCTTGGTTAGCTAATTCAAACTGAACCTTCAGCATTTTGAGATTTGTGGCCAGAAAAGTGTACAAAGTATCAGACACACTGTGACCCATGGGTGGCACAGTGGAGGCTGAGCCTGGAGCAACACTGACTAGTTTATACAAAAGCTTATGTCCATTTGTGCTCACTCACTTTCTCTCCTACTCCTGCTCTCTCTGTTCTGCTATTGTGTTCTCTCAATGCTCCCCATTATACAGCTGCTGTTAATGAAGTCTTCAATGCTCCTATAAGCCATCTTGTGTTTGAAAGGCCTCCAGTTCTGAGGCTTTTGGAATGTAGTAACTCATGATTCAACTGCTACAAGCTAGTGCTTGTAGCCTCATGCTAAATGACTTATAAAATGTTAGATAATTGACCGTGCATGGACAGTTGAGTGGTTATAACGAGCTAAAAACTGATGAAATTAGCTTTTAGATCTTAATGTGCCATGCCTCCTCTTGATCGCCCACATTGTGAATGCTTACTTTACCTTGTTTATGAACAGTAGGTCAATTTTATGAAACCCTTAGGAGTGGTAATGTGGGCTTGTCATTTTGTTTCAACATTGTAACGACATTACACTTAGCTAATGTCAGACTTGCCTTGTCTCACTTTTGAAGACAGCCTGCAATTACACATGTCTGGAATAAGCTAGAGCCTGACAGATAAAGTATATACTTAAGACTGATACTCATTTAAATATTTGAGGATTTAATAATCCTCTACTGATCTATTGGCTGATATTTGTTTATCTTTCAGAAACACACAAACAAAGATTTTTTTCTTAAGGTTTTCTTTCAGCCATGGGGACTTTGCATCCTCGTCAGCACGTCTGCCTTGTGGAGTCCCGCAGGGTTCTATTCTCAGGCCAATCCTATTTTCCCTTGGCTCCCTTTAGGGTCCATTCATAGAAAATACAGCATCCCTTTCTTCTTTTATGCAGGCATAACCCAAACATTTCTGCCCTTGAAATGAAAAGATTTAAAACTCCTTAAAACCACTGTTGAACTGCTTTGAGGACATAAACTTTAATGAGAACAAACCCGAAGTACTGATATTTGGACCCATTGGCACCTGTGATACCCTTCATATGGACACCCTTCGTTCTGGAACCATATGTAAAACCTAGTGCAAATAATCTGCGTGTGATGATGGACAGTGATTTTTTTAATTGGACATACAGATAAACTCTTATCATGCCCTTTTTTTGTCATTTAATAATTTTGAAAGGGTTCATGGTTTTATCTCATTCTGACCTGACAACAGTAATGCTCTTTATGTTGGTCTTAGTCAGGCCTCCCTTTTCACACTTACAGTTGGTCTAGATTGCTGCAGCTTACCTTTTAACAGGAATATGCAAGCGAGAGCACATTTACCCCATGCTGACCTCCCTTCTATGTGTAGGCATTTTGGTCATATTGACAGCTTGAGTACATGACGGAGAACAAGCAAGTACTTGAGAACTACATTTACATTTATGGCATTTAGCAGATGCTCTTATCCAGAGCGACTTATGAGTACTTAGTCATTGACTTGGAATATCCAAAGCTAAGGCTGGTAGACCTGAATTCAAGCTACTTTGAGCTATGATACTGCTAGAATTTTAGC
>JAOVVG010000050.1:7964878-7978356 GCA_028566375.1 Leptodoras nelsoni | reverse complement strand
GTGCTCTTACCCTGCTAATTGAACCTTCACACTCCGCTCTTACTGGTGCAATGTGCAATTAATGAAGATTGGCCACCAGGCTGGTCCAAACCTCCCACACTAAAATGACAGGTGTTTCAGTTTCACTGATGCTACGTAATTATATTTTTAAAAAGGACACATACAGTACCTTTATTTCAGTAGCCTATGCTATTTATTTGATTTAGAATCAGAATTTAACCACCCATGCACAATTCTTTCCACCTTGGAAGCATTAAAATTGTTCAATAGCCTTTATTCGCAGGAATGCGAGGCCATGTGTGAAGAAAAAACTTTTTTAATAATGCAATAGCAATGAATTTTTGATCTACAATATGTCACGACATTCTGTGCACACATAACACAGACCTATAAAAAATTAGAATTATATGTCTTTTGCCCTCTGAAGATGATCCGTTTCACAGAGTTCCAACCAACTGCAATAAAAGCAATAACTCACCATATGTTTTAATGCATTTAGCAGAATCTGCCTTCCAGAGGCTTGCTCAATATCCACAACAATCCAAAAGGTCACCCCGTATACCATTTCCTCTTCTACGGCAAAACAATAGACAGAGACATTAAAATCGCTGCAGCGTTTATGAAAAATCGGAGTATTCACCATGACATGCATCTAACTTCAGACAAGTCATTTGTCAACATCTGAAAAATGACTAAGAGGGAAATTAATTGAAGGTTTTTATAAATGGCAAACATACTACATACTATATATACTATATAATGCTATATAGACAATTGCAAAATGGGACAGATGCTTTGTATACAGGGTGAGCCACAGATATCTGGCGATTTTCATATGCTTAGTAGCTCGAGTAGCTCAACTGATGCCTTTTTAGTAAACATGCAGCAGTGGTCAGCAAACCATCATGTGTTCATTGTTGAAACGTTTTTTTAAAAATGGCGACTCTGTGACTGCTACTCAATGGCTATTTCGCATTAAGTTCAGTATACCACGTCACAGTGCTGTGCCCTCTCGGAACGCAATTAAAAAACTTTTCGTGCTATTAATTATCGTGTTATTTCATAAAAAAAAACAGAAAAAAAGATCAAAGTAAAATGAATGATTTGTTTGTTCAAAACTAAGCCTTTTATCCGACACTTACCATGCTTTATTAAATACTTCATTCTCTTAGAAACAACTGCTGTCTTGTCCTTGAAGTCCAGATATGAGAACATTGTTGAATCATCCCAGTCGTCAGTAACTGTCAGTGTTAGACAAAACAAAGTTTGACTCCCGTCTGTCAGGAATGAGAAGATGCCAGATGCAAGCTTTATATTACTGATTCAGCGTTACCTGGAGATGCTGTGAAATCCAGATATGTCCTGTCTGGGCTTAGAATAAGAGGATTAACACGGGGCACTACGTTCGGCTGCTCCATCAGGAAGTCCACGACGTCTGTACCTTCAGAGATCTGACCCTGTTCATATGAGGACAATCAAAAAAGCTTTTAGACTAGTGCAAATTCTAGTTAAAATATGTACCAATTAACAACAAAATGCAGCTGAATTCAAATATTGCATCTCCCAGGATTTTTAAATAAAGAAACATCTACAACAAGTGGAATTGTTCAAGATTTGGGAGCATTAGAATGGACGTGTCAGACATTACAACTAAGAGGATCTAAAAACTGGTCAGATGGGGGGGGAAAGGCTGGAGGCATTTAGAGAGACAAAGCGTGAGCCTATGAGTTATTACTCAATATTTACTGTCTCATCTGAAAGTATTGGAACATTAAGGCAAATCCTTTTATTTTCAATATTCACTGCAGATGTTTGATGAATATGAGATGACAGATCACAATTTCAGTTTCATTTCCTGATCTTTACATCTAGATATGCAGGGGTGGCTCAATGGTTAAGGTGCTGGGTTACTATATAGAAGGTTGGGTGTTCAAGCCCCAGCACCACCAAGCCGCCACTGTTGGGCCCTTGAGCAAGGCCCTTAACCCTCAACTGCTCAGTTGTATAAATGACATAAATGTAAGTCACTCTGGATAAAGGTGTCTGCCAAATGCTGTAAATGTAAATGTGCTATACAACTTATTCACCACTTTTTGAGATGAGCAAAAGACAATGGCAATGGAATAACTGTTGCATTCTTCTTTGAGATGTTTTTCCAGACTTGTAGCACAGCGTCTTTCAGTTGTTGTTTGTTCAGGGCATTTCTCCCTTCAGTCTCCTCTTCAGGAGGTGAAATCCATGTTCAACTGAAAAATGTGATGGTGATTGACTTAATCAGTCTAAAACCTTCAAATTCTTCCACTCTGATGAAGTCCATTGATGTGATGAAAGTATAATTTATTGAAGTTCCTCCCAATTAGGTTTCTCTTTAAATTCCTCCCATCTCTCCTTCCTTCCATCTCTCTGAAGTTCCTCCCCATAGTGAGGCCGTTCCAGAAGCAGCCATGCAAGCCCAAGCCATGATGCTTTCAGCTGGTAGAGGTTAATCTTGGTTCCAGACGTTTCGTGGCTCATCTCAGTATTTCTTTGTAAATTCCTATATGGCTTTCTGATTCTTACTGCTGATGATTGATTTGCATCTTGTGGTATGACCTCTATATACAGATGATGACAATAAAACTGCCTGCTTAAACTTGTGTAGGTCCACTTTGTACCACGCAAACAGATCCAACCCTTTGAGTCAAGGAATGCACAAGACCACTGAAGGTGTGCTGTGGTATCTGGCACCAAGACATTAGCAGCAGATTCTTTAAGTCCTGTCAGTTGTGAGGGTTCATCATCCTCCTGCTGAAAGAAGACACTGCCATTAGGGAATACTGTTGCCAAGAACTTGGTCTGCAGCGATGTTTAGGTAAGTGGTACATATCAAAGTAACATACATGTGAGTGCCAGGACCCAAGGTTTCCCAGCAGAACACTGACCAGAGCATCACACTGCCTCTGCAGGTTTGCCTTCTTTCCATGATACATCCAGTTCTTATGCTTACGTGCCCATTGTGGGTTCCTTGACGGTAGACAAGGCTCAGCATGGGCACTCTGACTGGTCTGCGACTACAAGCTGTGATGCACTGTGTTATTAACCCTTTCTGTCATAACCAGCATGAACTTTGTCAGCAAGTTGTGCTACAGTAGCTATTCTGTGTGATTTTGGAATTCACATCACCTGTAAGTGGTTTTAATGTTATGGCTGATCAGTGTATTTCTGCTTCTTCACCCCTGCCCTACTGAGTATGTAGGTGATGTCACTGACCGTTGCTTTTGGGTATTTCTTCACAGCTTTCACAATGTTTCCTGTCATCAATTTCTATTGTTTTCAGTGGCTGACTTTTCGATATCTGTTAGTACACGACAGTGATTTCTTTCTTGTTCCAAGTTACCCTATTTATCTCAGCTTTACAATGGCTTGCTTTTCATCCCCCAACAGCTCTCTGGTCTTCATGTTGCTTTCTCCTTTTCAACAACAAATAAAGACTTCATAGGAGAAACCAGGGCTCAAACCAAGAGTAGACTTGCAGAGCTATTAACTGTTAAAACAATAAATCTAAGCGGACACCAGCGGACAAGAAAGACCTGTCAGTCACATGCTCTGATATGTGTGATCAGCTGAAAAATGGGTGGGTTCAAACAAAAGGTACTAACTTGTCAGAAGTAGTAGAAAATGAAAGCTGAAAATCTGATCTATTATCTCATGTTCATCATTTGCTCTTGGACACAAACACATTCATTGTATAGCAAAAACAACAGAACTGGCCTTGCCAAGCCAATACCTCTGAAGGGAAATGTACAGTATATCACACTTATTTGTGACAAACCCTAACACACTAAATATCATGTTGCTTTAAACATCTTTGCCTTTTCATTTTGTTTTATGGGTATAAATACTTTTGCATTTAATATTGTGGGCAAAATTACAATATTCAGAATCTAAATAAATCAGATTCTCCATGACCTGAACTCATTACATTTTGCAGATTTGTTAGAAGGATATTACAGAGGTATTTTATATAAAATTACAATTACAAAATTAACAATTACATAACACTGCATGACATTTCCTTGATGAAACAATATAGAAATTATATTCCTACAAACCTTCTTTGTACAAGCTTTTCAGTTTGAAATTTTACATTTTAATTCTATCATAACCCAAAGAGTATATTTCTGGTGTTACTAATTCTGAAGAATTCAGGGATTCTGAAGAACCCTCATTTGCATACATAAATGTCAAGTTCCAGTATAAAAACATATGTAAGAATCTTATCATTCAACTGGCAAAGACTGACTGTGACAGATATCGCTGTTCACCTGTAGTGTCTCGCCGTATATTAAGAATAACATTTTGACACAGAATACCATAAAGACGGCTCTCTGGAAGAAGTTAGTGGCATCCATGATGTGCTGGAGAAGGACGGTCTCCAGCTCGTCTGGGTCCATCTCCTCGGTGCCGAGGGGAACCCCGTTAAACAGACCCATAGGAAGAGCACCCAGCCCACTCTTTCTGTAGAATACTGCTCCGGCCTAGAGGATGAAACCAGCATCATGTCACATCACGTCTATAACATGGGCACTGACTAGGGCACAGAGTCTCCGAATACACGGACATGTTACAGGTTTAAAATAACTGTAAGGCAGCATTTATACCCTGCTCTTCATTGTGAATTAGAATGCACCTTGTTTATGTGCACCAAAATCTCCATAGGATATATTGTATTTTCAATGTTCAATGTTTGTTATTTGTTATTATATCACTCATTACAATCTATAGTACATTATTGAATCAAATGCTCTTAATTACACAGAAGAAACCCGATTAATTTGTTGGCAATTTAAAAAAAGAAAACATGATTATTAATATGATTTTTTTTATAGGATTAGTCTGCATTTTATCTCTAGTGCCTGCAAAAGCACAAAAAAAATAATCAGCCAGCAAAATCATGTTAACTACTTGTGTAAAAATACGAGTAATGTTCCTGTGTAACTACTGATATGTGTGTGTGTGTATATATATATATATATATATATATATATATATATATAACACTCTGTGGTTTAAGTCACTGTAGCTTAAATAACTGCCTGGGCATATTTATATAAAATATATACATAAGTATTGTTTATGTATTTCATAATAGTGCAAAAAAAAAAGCATCCTACCCTTCTTTTCTCATCATAGCTTGAATCGACTCCGAGAATTTTGGCAGCGTTAGCTTTTGGAAATTTCTTCTTCAGGTATGCTGTCACAGTATCAACTGATAGGGAATCTCCAACATCCACTTTGTTATACATCTGTAAGTGCATCAAGATTTAGATTTAATTTAGATATCTGACAACTCGATTCATGTCAGGTCATGCCTCTGAGATTGGCTGATACCTCTCGTCTCTTTCATCCTGATGATATCAGGACAATTCCTGAGAGATGACAGATGAATCTGTCTGTACACGTCAAAGCACACTAAGGTAATATTGACTTAAAGACAAGTGCTTCCAAAGTAAAAGCAAAAGGAGAAGGATCCTGGCCTACTCACAGACACCATGGATAAGAAAGCCTGGGTTACATCATACTCCTCGCTGATATAATTCAATGCTCTGAAGAAAGCAACACCGGCATCTGTGTAACCATCTACCTTTTCATCTGTATTAACAACAAAGACAAACCCAATCCTAAAAAAAAGAAAAAAAATACAGAGATTAATTCTGATACATGGGTGTATCGTTAGGCACAAACTAGCAGCAAATGAGTTAAAGTACATTAAGAAATTAGTGGCAGATTTTCATACACAGTGAACTAGTGATAATTATTCTGCTATGTCTAGTCACTAATTCAGTTATTTGTGAAAATAAGTATATTTGTATATTTTAAACATCAAACAACAGACCGAGTTATAATGTTAAATACTGTGCAATGGGTGACAGACCTGAGAGGAATCTTGTGCTTGTAAAAGAGCTCGGCTAATTTCACTAGTTCAATGCTGTCTTCCTGAACTGGGTCGAGAAACAGAACCTGGGAAAATGACATTAAATGGCGAATCATTTTAAACCACAATTTATGCAGGAAAAAAAAAAATTATACACACCATTTACACACTCCATGGCCAAATGTTTGACCTGGCCATCGCACATAAATTGCTCACGTAATTATTATGCAAATTTGATGTGCGTTTTGTGATGCGTTTTGTAGATTTCTGAAGTGATTCCAATTCATTTCATGAAGGAAAAATAAATATTATATAAAGAAAAACTCAGTTACAAGTGGAAAATATTTTTCCAGATTTTTCCAAAAAGTATTTCTGCACAAATACACTGAAAAAAAGCTCAGTGAATTTACTTAATTTAAATATGTACATCAGCCCCATGTTATTTATTTGAGTTACTCTAACACGATTTGTTTTTGTGTATCATACATGATTTATGTAATTTTAAAGCCCTAAATTAAACAGAAAACTGCCCTCTAACCAAGCTGTGCTATGACATTTACTGCAGCACTATTCTAACAGACATGCTTTGATCACCTCAAGACGCTACATATGTCTTCACATGTACATGCTCACAAGATTTTATAACATACCTGGATCACGCTAGTATCACTTTTAATAATCACACTCACTCTGCATAACTAAATTAATCACACTGCATAACTTAAACTCATTAGAAACTTTGTTTAAATTAAAGCGGTTAAATAACTGTATAATGAGTAACTTAAAATAAAATATGTTTATGCACTTTACGCAGTATGTTCTTTTAAATCCGAGATTACATATCGATTTTTTTCAGTGTATTATGCAACTGGGAAAAACTTTTTTTTTTTTTTTTATTAATTTCATAAAAATGAAACAAAGAAATGAAACAATGAATTAAGTTTTATATATTCAAGTTTAACAGCTAAAAAACTGTTTTACTCTTTTTTTTTTTTGCCAGTATAATCACCTTTCTTTTCTAACTCACGGATTAGTCTCATATCCACGGATCCATGGATTCTGCCAGGTTTTTCTTAAACCGATTGCACACAATTTTAGCTGAAGCAATCAAGAGAGATGCCCACAGGCTATTCGGAGATGTGTACTGCTTTCCTTGGCTGTAAATCTTCCTCTTAAGGAGAGCTCACACGTTCTCAACAGGGTTCAAATCAGGTGAGCAAGGGGGCCACATTTTCCATTTTACCATCTTTGAACCTTTTGCTTTGTGGTGCATGAGATGGAGCGTTGTCTTGCATCAGTGTCATGAACCTTTGGAATAATGCTGGCTTCTTCAGGTATCAGTGCTCCAGGAAGGCAGCATCCAGACATGGAGCTCATTTTCAATACATCTTACACTTAAAATGGTCCACCCAATTCACTGTAGATAATGCCAGCCTATATCTATATCATCATCATCATCATCATCATCCCTCCCTCACGTTTCTGGTGCTTCAGTCAAACTGGTGTGTAATGACGATCAACAATCTAGCCACGGGCCACCCATCAGGGCCACTCAGTGTCATTTTCTTCTCATCTGTCCACTAAACCTTTGTCTGCATGTAATGTTTTGCCCATTATTGATGTTTGCTGGTTTTCTGCCTTTCTGATCTTGCCATTCATGTGAAACCTAAATGCTACAGTATACAAAGACATTCTATACAATTGGGTACTTCCAACTTTGTTGCAATAGTTTGGGGAAGAACTACACATAGGCATGATGGTTAGGTGTCCACAAATATTTGACCATAAACACTCACTGGGCACTTTTCAGGAACACTCTAGGGCCTTCGTTAGTTCTCAAAAATAACCTTATTTCTTTGAGGCATAGATTCCACAAGATGTTGGAGATGAAAGATGAATGAATAGGTATGTAAGTGTTCCTAATAAAGTGCTCAGTGAATGTATAATGGTACTACATTATCACAAAAGTGAAGTTAATAAGGTTCTAACTAACCAAATTGAAGAAGTTCCGGCGAACTTGTCGTATCACACCCGGAAACGTAGCTCTGAGAAGCTCCTGAATGCTGGAAGGCCAGTTCCGGTATGTGGAGTCTGTCTCAATGTCATTGACCCACTGAAATGTAAAAGAAATAAAAGTAAATGAGTCATAAATACTATATTGTATATAATATAGCATATGCTGTTGTTTAATGTCTCTTCACACTATGATAAAAAAGGATAACCCAATATATAATGATATAATATTTATGTCACTTATTCAGCATTACTTTCTTTCCAAACCTGAAATTTTTCAACCTAACCATTATAGCAGTGTGCCGGATGTCCAGAGCATAGCTGTCCTCCACAGTGGCCACAGGTAGGTGTAGAAATTTGTTCAAGCTGGTGTCCTTGATGCCAAGGTTATGAAGTCCCTCCAGAAGTTTTGCCTCTCCTCGAATGATATCTAGTATGCTGCCCAGGGAAAGAGAGAAAGGTGGTTTAGTCCCCGATATATATCACATAAGCAGTAGGCATGTGTTCATAAATTTTCATATTACCTATGCCTAATTAAACATATTCAAATGTCAGCCTGGGGCTGAATAATAACTAAAAGTCTGCTAAAGCATGTTGCTGGTGCAATACTACACAGTGATGGCAGTCTAAAGTTGGCAAGTGCCATAAGGAACAGAAATAAATATGTTTTGATATATTGAAAAATAAAATATTTACCAATACACTATCAGTCAATATTGTGAATAGAAAAAGAAAGAACACACTAACACTATAAAACAGCAGAGGGAATTATGCAATCTCTTATTATCTCTCTCTATGTATATATACAGATATACAGAGATACTGTATATATACACACATACATTCAAAACCAACTGAAAATCACAGTAAAAATCTTTTAATCCGGTTGATTTGAGAATTGCTCAATTTCATCACAGTAACTCATGATGTGACTCAGTAGCATATATGGCCCCCACTTGCTTCTACGCACTCCTGACAACATCTGGCCATGCTCTTGATCAGACGTTGAATGGTGTCCTAGGGGAGCCCCTCCCAGACCTGGATCAGGGCATCAGTGAGCTCCTGGACAGTCTGTGGCATTACTTGGCACCATCAGATGCACAGATACATGACATCCCAGAGGTTCTCAATTGGATTCAGATCTGGGGTCCTTGATGGTCAGCCAATAGCATCAATGCCTTCATCATCCAGGAACTGCCTACACACTCTGGCCACATGAGGCCAGGCATTGTCTTTCACCCAAGGGGCCACTGCATCAGTGTAAGATCTGAGCAATGACTCTGAGGATTTCATCCCTGTACTTAACAGCAGTCAGGGTACTGTGGCCATCACATGGAGGTTTGCATGATTCTCCAAGGATATGCCTCCCCAGACTATCACTGACAAACCAGTCATTCTGGATATGTTGCAGGCTGCATACCGCTTACCAGGGGATCTCCTTTCACATCTGTCACATGTGACTCATCTGTGAAGAAAACAGGTTGACAATCGCGGACCTGCCAATAACGATGTTCTCTGATAAATGCCAATCGATCTGCACAGTGCTGGGCTGTGAGGACACCGGACCCACATGTGACCCTCATATAGTCTGTTTCTTACAGTTTGGTCAGAAATATACACACCAGTAGCCCGCAGGAGGTTGTTTTGTAGGGCTATGGAAATGCAACTCCTGTTCCTCCTCACACAAAGGAGGAGATACTGGTCCTTCTGCTTGGCTGATTAATGGCTCCTGTGTCCTGGTATCTCCTCTATGTTCTTGAGGTTGAGGGGGGAGACACAGCAAACCTTCTTGTGACAACAGTCAAATTTTTGTTTCATCTGACCAGAGAATTCAGTACCAAAAAGCTAGGTGATCACGTGCAGTCAAGTTCAGTCTGGCTTTTGGAGTACGAGCTTCTTACTTGTGTGACAGCCTTTCAGGCCATGGTGATGTAATAGATCCTAGTACAGTTACAAAGAACATGCTTTGGTGTCTGATACCTCAAACCCCTTCAGCGGTGGCTTGGTTGTTGACTTTGGGTTCAGTCGAGCCTGACATATCAAAGTTTGTTCATCTGTCAGAGTTCATTTGTTCCTTCTTTCTGAATGATACAGTGTATGTCATCCCAAATTTTATTTTATTTTTTTTTAATATTTGCATACAATTTTTGCAGAGATGCTCATGGCCCTAAGGAGTTTGAAATGGTCCAGAGATTTTTTCAGCAGTCTTGGCTGAGCTGCTTGCATTTTCCTAAACTTACACTACAGCTTTAAATACTGCCATAATTCCCCACCCAATTACCTGTTCATTCTGACTGCTGGCCAATCAGAAGTTTCTAAAAGTCAATACCTCAAATGGAGAACAGGAAACATCCAGACTGTTTAAAGAGAAAGCCGACTTGGTGTATGTAATCTATTGCACCTATACCTATAAATGATTATCAGGTCCTACCTGAAGGTGTTATGAAGGTCTAGATCAATGTGCATTCCGTTAATGTAGAGACTAGTGCCTCCAGGTTGGATTCCCAGAGATTTGCTCAGTCGCTGAGGAACAAATTAGAAGAACAGTACAACCAGAAATATATTTGTTATATTCTCAACAAAAAGTATCCTAAAGAGACATAGCATAATAGGATGGACCTTGAATTATTTTTTTTTTTTTTACAAGCAGCAGTTATGATCTGCACCTTTTGGTTCTCTTCAATTTCTTTCTTCATTTCTTGGTTTACAGCCACTCTGATCAGTGATCTGTGGGGACATTAAAACATGTGCAGTCACCATCAGCTCTTTCCAACGTCCCTGGCGAGTCGTAAAAACCACCCGATTTAATCTCCGAAATCTGCACTCTTTAAGGTGCTATATCTGCTGAGCTGACTCAGTGTAAACAGCAACTGACTCAGCACTTTTCCCATACAGCACATAAAGCATTCAGAAGCACTAGCACACAATAAAACTGACTTGGGAGTCACTGTAAAAGCAAGCAATCAAAAACGTTACACAGAACCAAGAAGGATTTCTGAAGATTTGTTTAAAATAGAGTAGGAATTCTTTTAGACACAGATTAAGAAGGTCTTTTGCAACTTAACACAAATGGCAAAGGTTTGTTTCTTTTTTATTTTTTTTCACCTTGCTTTGCTGGGGAAGTTTTGACTAAGATCTCGCATCAGTTTGAGGGAATCAAACTTTGGCACGGACAAGATCCGGGTTGCTGCTTGGAAACTCAGGTCTGTGGATATTCAGGAAATAACAAGACACAGAGTAGAGACACCAATTAATTCACAGAAGAAGAGTTGACTTTCATCAACGCAATCACAGAATCATTGAAGACACTATGGAATATAATTAAGTATATAATTAAGACGGATAGCAAATTAAAGAAAAATAAGCTTGAATAGATGTGTAGAGAAACATAAGTGCACACTTGTACAGATAGTGGCACAGCATGATGACAGTAAGCAATTAAAATCCCACCATACTCTGTGACTTGTTGAGAAAAATGTTGAGAATGCCCAGTTGACCTCGATTTTTGAGCAAGATCAAAAACTCTTTCCATCGCTAGTGACTTTGAAATAGGGTTTATTATTGGGGTCACACAGCAGGAGCTTCGGTCTCCATAAAAGTGGGTGGCTCCTATGGATGAAATTTCATGCATATGTCTACAGAATGTGGTAGTAATGTGGATAGTGAAGTGCTAGTTTTTTCATTGAAACATTATTCATTATGTGGTTCTACTCCACAAATAAATTGAGACTACCCTACTTCAGGGGGAGCCATCACAAAGAGCAACACCTACACCTAGGGACACAATTTTGTATCAGACATATGGTGCTATAACCATACCAAGTTTGATTTGTATGGATTGGTGACAAAGTATGTAATATTGTCAACCAAATAGTGGTGAAAGAAAAAATGGAAGAAGAGGGAGGGGAAAAATTGACAAAGACTATATGACCACCTGTGCTGCTACAGCAGTCAATAATATGAATATTAACATTAATATTGATAATAATAATAATATTAATAAACTGATTATAAATCATGCTATTTAATTATAAAAAAGGGTCTAATCATTTTTCTGTAATGATTCATTTAAACACTTAAATCTGCTCATTTCTTCTACCATGGTAGAGTTTTCAGGACAGAAGAATTTGTGTTTTGTGGTTTAATCAGTAACAAGCTGCATTAAAAGAATTCAGCAGAAAGAGGCAGAACAACTATTGTAACACTGTTATAACATGATAACATTAAATAACTTAAAATAATGTTAAAAGCAACTACAAATGGATAAAAAGCATAAATGTACTTATTTAATAATGAAAAAATTTTAATCATTGGCAAACTGTTCTGGTATAAAAGCAATAAACACTGCTGTTGATTATTTCCCCATAACAGCATAACCCCAGTATGTGTTATACCTATCAAATCTGCCTTTAAATCGAGTCTCAAGACAAAAAGCGTCACAGTAAAACTTTGTTATGCTATTTTTCTGTTAATTCTGCCTCATGACTTTTATCTTGATAAAGGACACACCGATATATTCTCATAGGCTATTTGTTTTTAATTATGTTTTGCGGTTAACTGTAATATATTCAAGAGGATTAAAAAAATCAATATCTTGGATAGGACGTCAAGGACTTCATAAAAAATGAAAATGCAATTTTATAGAATAGGTCTGTTTACCGTATGGTATGGAAATGATCTCATTTGTAGTATCTTTTTAATTTCTATTTAGATACCTATAATCACCATTTTGGCCATTTTACTTAAAAAACTAAATCTAAGCAAGAAGACCTGGTGACGGTCATTAGCATCTATTCAGCAGTCAGCATGTAGGAGCAGAACAGATCACTGCACCAAACGCAGCCGGAAAGCACGACATTCATACTGCTTCTCCATTCATCACCCAGACATATCTCAAGACGTGCACAGATCGCTCACCTCACCCTGTGTGAAGCTGCTTGGACATACACAGAGCCCTGGACTCCAGGTTTAAAAGTGGGCCATTAATAATCATAGGGTGGTTACCTTGCAGCTCCCACACTTTGAGAGGAGCCATGTCATTTGTGCTCTCCAACAGATGTCTCCTGAATTCCCCTAATTGCTCCTGCAGTTCTGGATGAGACTCCCTGCAGAGAGAGGATAATGGCCATTAATCCTGCTGCATTTGTATTCCGTTTCGGGAACCAGTCACAAAAGTATAACTGATGACATTTTAACTCTAAATACAACCCCAATTCCAATGAACTTGTGTAAAACATAAATAAAAACAGAATATGATTATTTGCAACCAATAATCTATTGAATACACTACAAAGACAAGATATTTAATGTTCAAACAGATAAACTTGTTTGCAAATATTCATTCATTTTGAATTTGATGCCTGCAACATGTTCCAAAACAGTTGGGACAGGGGTGTATTTACCGCTGTGTTACATCACCTTTCCTTTTAACAACACTCAATAAGTGTTTGGGAACTGAGGACACAGTTGTTAATCAAGCTTTGTAGGTGGAATTCTTTCCCATTCTTGCTTGATGTACAACTTCAGTTGCTCAACAGTCCAGGGTCTCCGT
>JAOVVG010000050.1:7587603-7606670 GCA_028566375.1 Leptodoras nelsoni | reverse complement strand
CCCTGTCTAGGGTTGTTCCTGCCTTGCGCCCTATGTGGCCGGCTAGGCACCGGCTCCCCCGTGACCCTGAAAGGAATCCTGAAGGAATAAGCGGCCAAGAAGATGAATGAATGAATATGGAGTGTATTGGATGTTGTCTGAATAATCAGTGCAGGGCTTTGCAAATATCAAGAGATCATCACTGAATTTGAATATTGTGTGGGCAGTTTGGACACTACTCCACTAGTAAGTATGCATTACTTACAGAACTTCTATAATGTAGCCACCTTCTTATTGGTGAATTTAATACCATATTAGTTACTGACTCCAATAAATTGTGGGTGTTTATCTTAAAATTCCAGAAGCTTTGAATTATAATATTTATTTTACAAAAATGTACACTACAAATAAATTACTCATTAACTTAAAAAAAAACCCACACAAAACATGTTTTTACCCTTTTGACATAAATGCAGCATTTCCTTTCCTGCAAACCAAACCACAATATTTCAGCATTTAAGAAAAAACATTTGAGTTCTCTTAGGCTTTGGTGTCCAGGACGACATGTCCTTCAGGGTTTTTGAGCCTCACTCGGCCAGTGGGGTAGCGGGTCTCCTGTCGTCCATCTGAGTAAACGGTTTTGACTGTGCCATCAGGGTATTCTCGTCTCTTAAATTCTGCAGTATGGAGTTCTCGCTGACCAGTGTTGAACTGGATCTGCTTAGTGCCATCCCTAAGAAACAACAAAAATAATTTCAAGATTTTAGTAACAGAATCAGACCCTATAAATGAAACTCTATTTAATGATACCAAAAATTGATACAAAAAATCTAGAAAGAATGCTTACGGGTTTTGCTGTATTATTGTACCATCTATGAGCACACTCTCCTCTCTTCCATCTGGATAGAGATTCTTAACAGTCTGATCAGGAAATATGATCTCCTTACGACCGTCTATAAAGTGTTTTTCTGAAACAGAGAACCAGCAGGACTTGAGCTTTTCAAAAGCAATTGTACCATCATATTACAGCAATAGTTTCCTCAGGAAATAAGGATTTACCCATCTGGTTATTTGGGAACTGGAGCACTTCCATACCATCTGGGTAGGTGGTGTGTGTAGTTTGAGCTTCTGCATAATAATAAATCTGCAATTTAATAGAAAATGGTTACATTTCCAGGTAATACAGAGAATTTATTGTACACATCCTGTTGTAAACATTCATGAAAATAACAAAGTGCTACCACAAACTGTTAACAAACCACAATACAATATGTTTTCCCTTGCTAAGTTGTTCAGACTCAAAGAGCCCATTCAAGTGGTGCTATTCACTTGACTAAATATTTAAGTGAATTCATTTCATATTAATTTTTAAGGCTATAACAACAAAAGGAAAGCATACTTGATTAAGAATTGTTGAAATAACAATGTGCCTCACCACTCTTTGATCTGGCATTATCTGCTTGATGTCTCCATTGAAAAAAGTGACTCTGACTGACAGTCCGTCGACAGACACTTCTTTCCTAGTGCCGTTGGGGAAGACTGTAAGTCGTCCTCCATCAGGAAGCATCTTTTCAATCTGATACAGGCACATAAGAACATTACATATGGTATAAAGAACCTAGTATGACCTATATGAACCTAGCACAACCTCTGTGTTGTTTTAAGGACTCTATTCTGAATGTAAAAATGTTTACAACAAAAATGGATAGACCAACACACTCTTTTACCCTCAAGGATTCTAACTAGATTCACCTCAGACCCTGTACACTCCCTTCTTTGCTTAGTGTGTAATTTGCACTTTGGTTCATGAATGGCTTTTATGACATACCACTACTCAAAGTAACAGCTATGAAGTATGCATACCTTTGCAAATTACCCTGAATACCCCAAATTACCCTGAATTCATTTTACCTTGCCATCAGTGTGTGTGATCTCTTCCTGCTCAAGTTCAGATTTCTCTGTGATATCCCTGGGACTGTCCACTTCCTGAGAAAAACAGCACAAAGAAGGTAAATATGAATATGACAGAGATGGAATAGTAAAATTTTCACATGACTGTGTAGGATCCTTCTACTTTTACTCACCAAGACTGAATGGGTGGAGTTTTTGATTAGCTGAGGATCATGGCTTTTTATCTCAGAAACAATTAAATGATCTGAGATATGGAGTGGACCAGCCACTGGGCAAGGCTCCTTTTGCCAGTCTAGAGGAAAACCGGGTAGGCAAATTTATATCATAGGCTTTAAATTAAACATTTATGTGTTTAAAAAAGTAACACTGAATGGAGATACCTAGCTAGACATATGCTGTTGATCTGTCTATGCTCATTTCATTGATATACACTGATCAGTCATAACATTAAAACCACCTCCTTGTATCTACACTCTGTCCATTTTATTATTCACTGACCATACATGTGCATTTTGTAATTTTTACAGATGGAGACTGTAGTCCATCTGTTTTTCTGCAGACTTTGTTAGCCCCTTTTTTATCCTGTTCTCCCAGGACCACCACAGAGCAGATATTATTTGGGTGGTGCATGATTGTCAGCACTGCAGTGACCCTGATGTGATGGTGGTGTGTTAGTGTGTGTTGTGCTTTTAGGATTGGATCAGTAGATACAAGGAGGTGATTGGTGTCTTGAATATCATGATCTAATTTACATTTCCCAATTATTCATACACTCTGGTGATATTACTGGTCCATTTACTCATGTAACGACAAAAGCCACACACTTCATCATTTGTCTTGCTTTCGAGAACCCAAAAGTGTGAAAAGGGCTCTTTGACTTGGTAAAGCTGTGAGCCATCTCTGTAAACATGGTAATAATAAGTTTTGTTTTTCATGCAAGTTCTCTTAATTAATTTAGCTGTTCATGTTTAATTTGTCACATATTATGGCTGTTTCAGGGCTTATCACCATAACCATAGTATGAGGAAATCCGTACTGTGGCAGTGCATCCTATAGGCAATTCCTGTAATACCACTATACCTCCCAGCCGTAGCTCATCCTTCTCCTCAAAGTATGGAGAAGAAAAACTCATTTCTAACCTGTAGAGCATGTGGTGCTTGAGGACTTTGCTGGAATTCTGGTAGGATTCTGCACCTCTAGGCTTTCTATCTTCTTGCTGTTCTCTGGTGGGCTGCTTTTAATATTGGATGAGGGGCTCTAGGAATACAAAAAGGAAACAGAATTAGCTGCTGTATTTTTTCTAACAGACAAGTATCAGATCATGGGGTTTCTTTCTGAACCTTGGATTTTGTTGTCCTGATGTTACTGCTATTGCTGGATCCACTGGACCTCCCTCTCTCTTTCTCTCGGTCAGACTCAGCATTTTTCCAGGTACTGAGGCGAAGTTTTTCCAGTGTGCGGACCTGGTCTCTTAAAGTAGCATTCTCTGCACCGAGAGTGTCTAACTGCTGCCGGAGACGGCTGTGCATGCTGTTCCAGCGAGCCTCTCGTTTTCTTAAATCCTCCTGCAGAGTGTTTAGCTGCTGTTTTAGAGACTGACACATACACAGACAGTTAAAACTCAAGACTACACTGGTTTGTGCTGTGCATAAGCACATTAAAAAAAAAAAGATTAGGAACGAAAGTAATTATGGAGCTGGAAACCTGTATCTCATCTCGTTCCTGTTTATCGGGTCTTGCCCTTGCAGCTGCTGCGTGTTTCTCAAACAGCTTCTTCTCACGCTGGAGCTTCCTGCCTTCCTCATGCTTAAACGCCTCCCATTTGGCCAGTTCATCTGCCATTTGCTGCTGAAACTCTGCTCTCTCCTTCCTATATGAAAGCACCAAAGTCACTAAAGTACAGCAAATTAAATAGGTCAATACGAAACCCTAGGTTTGAATATAAGCATGTGACTATATTAGATGTGTGATCTTAGAGGGCCATTGTCCAGCGCAATGTTGTATTTGCCCTCCCTTGTATGTACACCCACTTTGCAAGGTAATTACCTGGTAAACTATAATTTAACAGTGAAATACACTCACTGACCACTCTATTGAGAACACTTGTACACCTGCATATTTACACTTGTATACCAGGGTGCGCATATTTATGTAGCTATGTTATTGTAAGTTTTTATTTCAGTTTGTTTTTCAATTGAATTATACAGATTATAGGTCACATTAAAATTAGAAAATGTTCTGCAATTATTCATCTTGGTCTAATTTCCATCACAAAAAACTAGCATTTTATCAGGGGTGTTAAATATATATATTTGTAAATACATATATCCAATGTACATACCCCTCAGCCAATCTTTTTGTTTGGCACTTATTTTCAGTGTGAAAACAAATTAAAACCAATACACCAACAGTGTACTACTGAATCTTAAATTGTGAACAAAGTTCAATTTTGTTCATATTTTTATATTAAACTGTCATATTTTGTATTCACTACACATCAAGCAGCATTTCAAGAATTTTTAAAGCATTATGACTTATAGCTTGTGTAAATCAGAAATCCATCTCAAAATATCTTATGAGCTAGTACTGTTCTTATGAGCTAGTACTGTTTGACTAGCTCTAGCACACCAGGCTCAGTTAATGAAGGGCTCTACAGTTGCTTGAGTGCAAGCAGGAATCAGAGCAGGGAAAAACAAATCAAAATATGCAGTGCATGTAACAATATGGGTATGCTGTGAATTCATTTTTAAAATATGTACACAAATTAAGAAATCAATAGAACTGGAAAGGGAAAGAGACTAAAAAGGGGAACAAACATGGTAGGAAAATGTATACAAGCAACAGGGATAACCGCAGCATTGAGACGATTATTAAGTCGAGCAGGACTCCTACTACCAAATGGTTTGTTGACTGTGCTGATTTACCATGCTTGATTTGCCAGCCAACTCTCCAGACCTGAACGCCATAGTCTATGGTGTCAAGAAGCAGATGAGAAACACCTGACCCAGAAATACAGACACGCTGAATCTCAGCAGTGCTACAAGCTGATTGCCTCCATGCCATGCTGTAGTGATGCAGTAATTTGTGGTAAAGGAGACCCACCCTAGTATTGAGTGTATAAATGAACATACTTGTCAGAAGTTGAACATTCCTGTATTGTACATCATCTTCTGTTTGTTCTTTTGAAATATCTGAGATACTGGACTTCTGATTTTCATAAGCTATACTGATCAAAATAAAAAAAAGGTTTGAAATATGTCACTTTACCTGGTATGAATATAAAATATATGACACTTTAACTTTTTGAATTGAATTCTGAACAAAAATGAACTTTTTCCACAATATTCACATTTTTTTAGATGCACTACTAAATTTATCTTCAGACTGTGCCAACAGATTAATAAAACCATCCTTTATAAATTTGGATTGTTCCATACCGCAGGTTCTCTTGAAACTCCTGGTTTTCCTGTCTGAGTCGGCTCAGTGCTACATTTTCTTTCCTGAAGCGCTCAATCTCAGTCTCTAGTTCCACCAAGCGCTCACGTAGTAAAGTTGATCTGACTGGATTAGAAAAATTGCAGATTTTAGTGTGAACCACAACAGCATGCTGGTATAACTGACCCAAGACAAGTATATCACTGTTTACCTCTGACAATACTGATAATGATCAGAACAACAGTCTATAAATGATAAAAGATAATAGTCCATTCTCATCACCTGCTCCTTCTTCACTGTGCCCATCTGAATCCAGCAATTTTGGTGGAGGGGGACACGGTTTGGGCTTCAGAGCTGGAAATAGCTTTGCTACCAACTGGCATGTCGGTGGTAGTTCTGGCTTACGGTCTAATGGCTTGTTGGAGCAAAGATCAAGTTCTGTTCCCTTTGAGACTGCAATCTTCCTCTTCAGTACCTTATCTGGCTGATCATCCATCTTTGTAGGGCTACAAGTGGAATTCTCAGGCTCATTCCAGGTGTCATCGTCATCAAACTCAACCTGACCTCTGGCACCCACCAGAGTCGAGTCTCTGAGGCTGTCCTCTTCCTCTTCTGGACTTCCAGCTCCATCTCTGTCTTGATAAGATCGCTTATCATAGGGCAGTGCTGAAACATGGAATCCGAAAGGTTCTTGCAGGTTTGGCACTATAGCAGGCTGGTGAAAAACAGTGTTGCTACATAGTGAGGAATCAGATTCTTCCACTTCTTCATCTCCAGAACATTCACTCAGCACTTCATCCGGTTGCGAGTTTGCACCTTTTGTCACTGCCACAGTCTCGACAGATGGTACTAGTGGACTGTGAGTCTTGCTGAGACCAGTACCGTCATCAAGAAAACGATCAGGACATGAGGATTTTGGTGGTGATTTGACAGGAGTGGAGGAAAGCCGTCTGCCATCCCTCTGCAAAAGTGTTTTGATGAAAGATGAGTTACTGGAAAAAGAGAACTCATCTGCTGCTCTTTCTAGCAGCTCAAACTCACCAAGCTCCACATGCTCACGGTGCTGAGCTCTTTCCCAGTGTTCACCACGCTCTGTGAGCCACACCTCAAAAGAGTTCTCTGCAATTTGAGCACTTTTCTGATCCATACTGTGAAACTGTCTTGATGCCCCCTTACTCATATCAACCATGATATCTGAGAGGACCTTCTGAGCTTCGGGCTTATTATTACTCTTACTTTGTTGTTGGAAAGGTCCGGAGTTCACGTTCTGCCCTTCCACTCTGACATTCTGGTGGCCTCCATGAACATGAGCTTTTGCAAGGGCCTTGGTTACTGGTACTGAGGTCTTCTGAGGAAAGTTATTTTTGTTCAGTACAGCAGTCTTACGCTGGGTTACAATGTTTGTTGTACTTACAGACTTTGGAAAATTTTGCTTTGACTCAGAGCTCTGGTGGGATCTGATGGTTGGGCCCTGAAAGGCTGAAGGATTGATGCCTGGTGTGGGTTTGGTGTCTGAACTAGTTGCCCTGTTTCTGAATGATCCAGTGGTTTTGCCTTTAGTGAATCTGGACAAGCCTTCCCCTCGCCTCAGAAATGGCCTCTTCACCTTTGCTGCATCAGCAGGTGCACTCTACAAAGCAAATTGTAAAGTCAATATTACAAACTTAAGATATGACTATGAATATATATGTCTACACCAATACTTTTTCATTTTACAATGGCATTTTAAAACAAAAACGATCTCTGTCCATATCACATTTCAGATGTGCATCAGAAATGATCCATGTTCATCCATGTTTTCTCCAACATTACGTCAGATAAAAAACTGCATCTATGGAATAGGTGCAAGAATGAACACATTTGCTTGTACTGAAAAAATATATATAATGGCAGCATAAAGGCTGTTGCTGGGGGCAGTTAAACACTTGTGCAAAATATTTGAAATTGATCTTTAGTGAGCACTCAACACTACACTGGTCACAAGGTAGGAGAGTGTAACATTCACACTCACAACTAACAGAACCAATCCACCTACATGCAAGGCTTTAGACAGTGGGAGGAAACAGGAGAAGCTGGAGGAAAACTATGGACATCAATAATGAAAAACAAGATTTTCTATCAAGCTGGTCCCAACTTTCTCTAATAGCAGTTGACAGATTGGCCTTGTCATGGACCAGCTGTTCAAATTTCCACCATGAATCAAGATCCAGACCATTTGCTGGCCATGTCACTGAGATGATATGACTTTCCTGAACAAAAGCTTTAACACTCTTTGCTTTGTGGCATGATCCTGAAAAATAACTTAATTGTTCCACCAAACCTATTTTTACCTGATTTTCTTTAGAAAATCATCTTTACAAGTTTCATTAGAACATAACAAGAAAAAAAAAATCTGCATCACCTCGCATCACCTCCTTGGCCAATTTAGATTTGCGATTCATTACTGAATATCACTTTCATCGAATCAGTCACACTCCATTATTACTTCTCTTTAGCCTTGTTTTCCTCCATCTAGGTGCCAGTGCTGGCTTTCACGTAGTTTCTCTATGTTAATGCCACAGCAAATATTTTATGCATTTTCTATTTCAGTGCATATTCCTTTGACTTTTCTATTCTGAGGCTTTGACGTCTTCCTTGGTCTACCCATATGTTTACCTTTTGTAACCTTACTATTGTGTTTATACTGTTTTATGCATTTTAGACACAGCTTACTTGGAACAACCAATATCTTTGGCCACACTCCATGTTGGATTTCCTTCTTGAAGGTGTTTTATAATGCTTTGCACTGTTTCAACAGACAACTCTCTTGTTGGGGCCAAATTTCCATTAAATTATCCAAGTCCACCATCTCATTATGGTCTGTAAGCACTCTCTTCAACTGATGCAGACTGATGTACACTAATGGGAATTATGTTTATTGTTGATGATTCCATATTTTTTTCCTCAACACTGAGTGATCCCATATTTTTTCCTGTACATGCCATTCATTCAAACAATTTAATTTGTTTGAGGTATATTTCACAAAGCCACAAAGTTCAGCTATTAAACAAAATTTGGTTTTGCCATATCTGTGATTTGTTTATTTGCTAACAAAGTTAAAACCTGAGTGTGAAACCATAATTTTTGCCAGGGATTATATCCCTTTCTATGACTGGAAATTTATGTCTTACAGATATCTTGCTTAGCTTCTCATTCTCCAGACTGAGCTGCTCTTCCAGCATCTCTTCAAACGTCTTCCCACCCCCACCTGATCTGATGGGCCTGGAAACAAAACATTATGTCATGATCACAGTATTGTGCTGCGATTTTCACAATCTGTCCAACACTGATGACACCTACCTGTCATGTGGCTCTGTTTGACTGTCTTTTTGGCACATACTTTTGTCCTCGGAATGCAGTGATTCTTCTTCATGATCATAATCTTCATTGCTGTGATGTCCAGAACTTGACTGGTCCACACTTGTCTCTTGATTCCACATACTTGGTTCTGTTTGATTAATAAATTAAAAACTTGGTCTTTCTCAGTGGTGTTTTCCATTGCTCCCAACTCACCTGATTCAGCTAATTAACAAGTCTGACCATGGTTGAACTATGTTTCAATAGGAGAGGAGGGAAAACACAAAAATGTACAAACCAGTGGTACTTCACTGTGTTACCGAGTTACGTTATCTAACCAACAAAGAAAACAGACTAAGAAAGTCTTTACCAAGTGTCCTTTCCTCTTCTTTGAGTTGCTGGTCTTCATGCTGAACTGGTGAAACTCTGGCTCTTGTGTTTGACAGCTGTGATCCTGACTGCTGCTCAGCAGTTTTGAGGAATGCCTGTTTTATATGGTCATACCCTGTTAAAATGCAAAAGATGTCTCAGTCGGGTATACATAAGATACAAGATCAGAACCGTTATTAAATTGTACATTTTAACGAAGCAGTGAATTATACCTGTGTCAGTCTGCACCATTCCCAAAAGTCTTGATTGTTCATTCTGCAGCTGCTCCAGCTGGTGGGCTCTTAGTTGTTCTTGCATGCACTGCTGCAGCAGCTTCAGCTAAAGAAACATGTAACCCACATTTCGCATTCCACATTTCAACCCATATTCAAATTTCATTTCTATCATTTATGTGCTATTTGCAGAAAATCCTCTCTATTTTGTAACAAAACATTACAGCGTATTATTTAGAAACTAATATTAAACAAAGCAGGAAGAAAGGTATTTAGGAAAAACTATTTCAGACATTTGGGTGCAACAATCCATTGATCTGTACTGATGCATTTCGGTGCACCAATTAAACAGTGTTACAGAATTAGATTCCACTTGTTTCAGTAAGCTGATGTACTTACTTAAACTAATTATTAGGTTAAGAATCCTTATACCTTGTATAAGGCAAATATTTTGAGAGCAGACACTGGGACTCGAGTTTGGAATTTGGACTTGCACTTAAGTTGCACACACAGTGATTTCGACTTGAGATTCACCTTGGACTTGAGATTTGGGACTCGGAAACCATCTTTATTTTATTAATTTTGGTGCATTAATATTATGGAAATGTCTGAGGAGCTGAATGCCATTCGCTCCCTTACTTGAATCATGGCAAATTTTAAAATATAATTTAAAAAATCATCAATTGGCTAAAAGGATCAATGTAAAAGAAGGGTGTGTTGATACACACCTTCTTTGGTTCAAATGGACCCTAGTGCAATTACTCTGTTACTGAAGTTTGTTAGAGTATGTGTGAAGGCTTCCTTTCGAACTCTGGTGTGCACCAAATAAGCGTACCAAGACCGTCTGAGCAGTCTCAGTGCATTTCTAAATGAATTCTGGTGCGGTTCATTTGAAGTATGAACACAGAAATGAACCAAAGGAATCTAAACAAACCAAACACAGGGTGTGATGTCAGAAGATGCGACTCTAATCATTTCTGTTAGAGTTCGGTACTGGCATCGGTAACATCATCTACTCTGTGCAGTGTACTTCTTTGGTATGTGCAACAGAGGAATTTCTGGCACTGTTTTTACTCCATTATCGATTTTCTACCTCTTGCTGCGTTTCCACCAGGTATACACAACCCTGATAAATACATTACATTATACATTACATTGTTCTGATGACTGTGTGTGTAATATGTCACTTTCTTCTTTCTTATTTTGGTTCAATTCCTCAATGTATCATTTTCTCCCAAGCCTGAAAACACCAATCTTGCACTTTAAGAAGAAATGCTACATTGACATTGGCTCTAGATGTGACCAAATTTCTCAGCGGTGCGACTAAACACAATTGACTAAAACCGACTAAAAACTGACTTAAACACACCGGTGCGACCAGCTGTTCGAGGGGAAAAAAGTGTCTCAGCGACTATAAAAGTCTCCCTGTGGTTCAACAACAGACACACATTAGGCCCATATCGTGGTCTAAACCAATCACAGATGGTCATAGTGAAAGGCGGGACCCCCCTCTAAATTAATTAACAAATACTATCTTATATAAGGCAAATATATTATTCCCAAGTACTGAGATTGTTAGTTAATCATTTACAGTCAATATTGCCTTTATAGACTGTGGTGTTAAATGGGATGCAGTCAAAATTTGGGTGCACTTAACTTTTGTGCTGGTGCACCTAGGAAAAAAAATAAGGCGTATCAGTGCAAAGAGTTATTCTAGAGCAGGGGTCTCAAACTCAATCCACAAAGTGGTTGTGGGTGCAGGATTTCCTTCCCACCAAGCAGAAGCCTCACACTACTATTCATTGAGGTGTGGCTTCTGCTAGGAGAACCTACACCCACACGGCCCTTTGTGGATTGAGTTTGAGACCCCTGCTCTAGAGCCATGACCGACTTACTTCTTGGAGCCGATCAATGAGCGCTTGGGGATTTCTTCCAGCAGGGCGACCGGTGTCCACCTGACTGCTGGGGGGTGAGGAGCCCGGGGTCCTGCTGGACTGTGAAGGACAGATGGAGTCCACGCTCGGGCAGCTGCTGGACACGGGTAAGGGGGCAAACTGGGCGCTGAAGGAGTCCTCTAAGGACACATCCACACCCGGAGAGCTGCAGCTGCTCCTGACAGAGCCCACTTCTCCTGGAGATCCGTTCAGAAACACTCCAGCCCGGGAGCTACTCGCCATCCAGCGCAAAAGGAAGTGAGACTGCGGTCCAGCTGGAGATGTCATGTTCCTAAAACAGTGTAACAGAGTTGTCATGATCTGTTTAGCTATGATATCTATAGTAGCTAGACAGCAACACTTACTATTTTTGGTGTAAATAAAACCACTGTATCACGTAACTAAATAAGAGGTTATATTTAGCGATCTAACTGCACGGTAACTAACGACAACACAAACCAAACCAAACTCATCACTAATGAATGCGCTTACAACTTCCAAAACTTAACGACTCTTTCATTAACGTCAGCCTACAAGTTAAAACGTAGTCTATAGTCATTATTCCTGAGTTTACCTTGAGTTGGATTGGCGGCTCTGGGATATTTAAAGTGCTCAGAAACTGACGGGTAAACTCGCGTCCCTGTTTCGAAACGAACCGCCATAACAAAACAAAGCCCGCGAGACGGGAAACACAATAAAAGCCCGCGATGCATTCTGGGACATGTAGTTAAAACCCACACGTAGAACTCATATGACGTCAGGGACTGCGTGAAAAGAAATTCCACGCCCCTCCCTTCAGCAAACATGTGTTTATGAACTACTTAGGATTTTTTTAAGGCTTAGGCATTGTTTACGACTTGTTTCTAAGTGGCTGAGGTTTTAATTAAACCCATTCAGACATATTAAACAGGTTATATAAGAACCAAATGTATGAAACAAATTGATCAGTATAAACACAAGTGAAAATTATGATTAGCTTATTTATATCTATGGCTCCTATAATCCGTAAATAACCAACATGTATTGTATTCCTAGCCATTCTAAACACAATAAAATTGCACAGCATCCTAATAATGTGTCTTAACAATAAAGCTTAATCTAATCTTGTGCTTAATTGTAAAAGTTTATTCATTCCTTTTCTCACACATGACTTGTTATGTTCAAAATTGGATTACATTTTGGATTTTTTTTTTTTTTCTGACCTAAAATGTCCATAATTCTCACTGAT
The DNA here is from genome assembly GCA_028566375.1 of Leptodoras nelsoni. Lineage (NCBI taxonomy): Eukaryota > Metazoa > Chordata > Actinopteri > Siluriformes > Doradidae > Leptodoras > Leptodoras nelsoni. Next base: position 7,594,245 of record JAOVVG010000050.1, on the reverse strand, counting down.
TTTTTTTTTTGTTGTTGTTTCAAAAACTGGATGTAGGGGCAGCTATGGTACTGAAGGTGGCACCATATCACAGACTGAGCTCTTCAGGTTTTATGCACATGCGTGTAGACTCAAACCCTATAGACCCTACATGTGTAGATAGATCTCTCTGCCTTTCTCTCTCACGCACAGTCACACAATCGTACTGTGTCCTCTTTTCTTCTCTTGCACTCTGGTTCCACAGCTATGCAAGACAGCATTGCCAGCATTTAAGGTACAATAGACTGCATTTGGCTCTGCTTTCCTCTTCCTTCTGCATCCCACCCTCCTCCTCTCTCATCTCCTTCTTCCACTCACGGCTGGAGGATGGCAATGGTCTGGTTGAACACTAAGAAGGGGGTTGTGCAAGAGCTGCTGCGTAGACTGAGCTATGTCAGTCATAACATTGGTAAGGACTGTGTGTCTATGTGGGAGTAAACATCACATTTTCTTGTGTGTTCCTGCCATTTTTGTTATGTACATCTGTCTGTGTTAGGTATTCATCCAGAGCTGTGTTCATGAATTCAAGGGCAAAGTTAATGTTTAAAAAATGGCATACATGTCTCCTGTATTTGGTACATCATGACATATTTAAATAAACATTTTAAATAAAACATTTCTGGAATACAAATAAGTATAAACCCTTGAATTTATTCCATTTTCCCTGTGTTATGTGTTTTGTGGCTATAGGAACACTTGATGCTAACTGACTATAAGTGGAATTCTTTTATGTTCTGTTTACGTGTAGGTGCGTGCCAGTGAGACAGAGCAGGCAGTCAAGCTCATTGTGTGATTACCGATATTGTCACAAATAGATTTCTCCATTAGATCAGGTCATTAATAACATTTCATCCATTGAACATTTCCTTGCTCATCTGTGTCAACAATTAGGGCTACCTGTAAATGGAAATACAGAATTGTTTTTATAAAATTTGTAAAGTATTTCTAAACCGATAATAATCTTTCGGTGATAAGAACAAATTGAGATGGGAAAATATTTTGGGTCATGCAGTAACTGAAGGATGTCTAATCATAGACTGGTACAGATTTGGAAGTGGGTGTGTCTAAATGCTATTAGCATCACCGTCATGTGTCCTCCATATTTGCAAGTCATATTTACAAGTCTATATGACCACATTTCACATTCTCCTGTCTGGGTGAGCACGGTTGCACATGGCTTGATCATTAATAGGTTACAGTGGGATCGCAATGAAAATCTGGGGATTTTTTTCCATTTAAAATTAGAAATAAACAGAAGGCTTTAAACGTGAAATATTTAAAACAAAGGAAGTAAATTGTTCAATGTTTGGAATATTTAATATTCAATATTCTGCACTATAACTACAGTTGTGGACAACATTTTTGAGACTGACAAACACAAGGTTTGCTGCTTCAGTTTTTATGATGGCAATTTGCATTAACTCTAGATTGTTATCAAGACTGATCAGATAAATTGCAATTAATTGCAGTCATTTCTTGCCATAAAAATTAACTTAATCACAAAACCCAATTTCCACTGCATTTCAGCCCTACCAAAAATGACCTGCTAACACCATTTCAGTGATCTTCTCATTAGCTCAGGAGAAAGTGTTAATGAGAACAAGGCAGCTGATACCACTCTGTTATGCTGATTGAATTAGAAGAGCAGGCTGTTGCTTTAAAATCATTGTCTTGGAATCTTGAAATCATTGTCTTCTTCTATTAACCATGGTTATGTCTAAGGCAGTCCTTCTCAAATAGTGGGCGCAGTGCGGTGCTGCAAAAATTCATTTTGAATTTTCTTATTCTCATTTTGAAAGTAAAATGGTATAGAATAAAGTGTAATTGCACATCTATTGGGTTGCCACCAGTACAGAACTTGCTCAGGAATGGCAGCACGCAGGTGAGAGTCCATCTGCATGCACAGTGAGGTGAAGGCTTTTGGAGGATGGCCAGGTGTCAGGAAGGGCAGCAAAGAAGCCAGTTCTCTCCAAAAAAAGCATCAAGAACAGACTGACATTCTGCAGGAAGTACAGGGATTGGACTGCAGAAGACTGGGGTAAAGTTATTTTCTCTGATTGTGTTTGGGACATCTGGAAAAGTGATTGTCTGAAGAAGAATTGGTAAGTGATACCATGAGTCCTGTGTCATGCCAACAGTAAAGCATCCTGAGACCATTCATGTGTGGGGTTGCTTCTCATCCAAGGCAATGGGCTCACTCACAATTTTGCCTAAGAACACTGCCATGAATAAAGAATGGTATCAAAACATTCTCCAAGAGCAACTTCTCCCAGTGATCCAGGAGCACTTTGGTGATGAACAATGCTCTTTCCAGTATGATGGAGCACAATGACCCAAGGCAAAAATGAAAACTAAGTGGCTCTTTGAACAAAACATTTTATATAACTTACTTAATTTTGGGTCCATGGCTAGGAAACTGTGGTCAATACTAAAAAAAGAGGGTGGACAAACAAACAAGCACTGACCATCAATCAGGATTTGGCCAGCATGCCAGGGCGAATTGCAGAAGTCTTGAAAAAGATAGGTTAACAATGTAAATATAGAGTCTTTGCATAAACTTGATATATTTCTCAATAAAAGTAAACAAAAATTATGAAATGCTTATAATTGTATTTCAGTATACCATAGAAACATTTGACAAGAAAAAGGTAAAAACACAGAAGCAGCAAATTTTGTAAAAACCAAAATTTGTTTCAGTGTCAAAACTTTGGCCACAAAAAGATTCTTATTTAAAAGCAAATGTGTGATCCTCACCATGTTAACTGCTTTGTATACAAAAGCTCATGTTTAACCTCTTCTGCTTCTATTGAAGCATATGCTCCAGTGACTTTCCATTATGATCTAAAATGGATCATGAGGCTTTGCACAAACTAGTGGAGTCCATGCCAACTCAGGGGCACATCAAAGCAAAAAACACTAAGAATGTCATATAAATATTTCATTCAACTTTTCACTCAAGTTGTATAAAAGTTGTATATAACAACATGTGTAATGAAGATTGCTGTATTTAACAAGAATGCAAAATATACTCATATTTACTAATGTTCTCATACCTTTGGACTCCACTGTAAACTATATCTGTGCTACAAATATAGTAGTTTAGTAAAGTGCAAGAATGGCACTACAAGTATCGCATCTATAAGTGCAAAACACATTAACAAACCAAAAACACAAGATTAAATCTAAAAACCTAAAAATAAAACAAACAAAAAATGCATAAACATTAACTAAAAATGGAAAGGGTAGGTCCTTACTGAACAACATATGCTCATTGCTGATTGGATGCTTACATGACTGTTACTAGGAAGTTACTTATAATTGTGAGAAGTAAGAGTTTCCTCTGAATAACCCAGCTTCCTTTACACATTTGTATATCTATATTAATAACATGCAAAGTTGACAGCATAGGTGGTTGGGGTCATAAAAGTACTGAAGGTAACATAGTAATTGATACTCAAACATAATGGAGACTGCAGAAACAGATACAAGAAAAAAATCCAGCCAAATCTTTTTTATAAAACTGCAAAGAGACTTGGAAATATACATTAATCTGCACATTGATAATGTAACATAAGTAAAAGTAAAATGTTATTTATATAGCCCTTTATAACAACATATATTGAACCCAAAGTGCTGTACATAAAATGACAACAATTAGAAGACATAAACATCACAAAGACACCCAATGAATCATCCAATTATAGATGGGGAGAAAGGAATTGTCTGTTTTTGCATATTTGTCATATTTAAATGGTTCAGATCATCAGAATACTTTTGATATTAGTCAATGATAACCAAAGTAACACAAAATGCTGTTTTTAAATGATGATTTAATTTTTTGAAGGAAAAAGCCTGTTCAGCCCTACATGACCCTATGGTAAGAAAGTCATTGCCCCCTTAGCTACTAAATCAACCAGTAAACCAAATTCAATTAACTCTTGGGTTTAATTTCACTAGCCACACCTAGGAATAATTACTGCTAGACCTACTAAATCTAAACAACACTTAACTAGAACCTGTCTGACAATGTGAAGCAAAACCAGGATGATGGCACATTCTAAAGAGATGTGGATACAGATGCTAAACAAAGCCATTGAAATCTACCAGTCTGGAAAAGCCATTGCTAAAGCTCTGGGACTCCACCAAACCACAGTGAGAGCCATGCAGGAGGTCACAAATGACCCCAGATTAATATCCAAAAGACCTGCAGGCCTCACTTGCCTCAGTTAAGGTCAATATACAAGATTCCACAATAAGAAAGACACAGGGCAAAAATAGCATCCATTGAAGTGTTGCAAGGTGCACTGCAGACCAAAAAGAACACAAAGGTTTGTCTCACATTTGTCAAAGAACAACTAGATGACCCACAAGCCTTTTGGTGGTGGTAGTGTGATGGTCTGGGGCTGCTTTTGTCCATCTGTTCATGATCTACAGTAAAGCTCAAGCACAATTGGGTTGAATTCCTAACTTGAATCTGATTGAGATGCTGTGGCAAGACCTTAAATGGGCAGTTCATGCTCGAAAACCCTCAAACATTTGATTGCAGTTGTTACTGGCAAGGGTGGCACAACCAGTAATTAGGTTTAGGGGGGCAATTACATTTTCACATGGATGATATAAGTTTTGAATAAATCTTAATCTTCAACAAATGGAAATGGAATTATCATTTAAAAGCTGCATTTTGTATTTACTTGATGTCTTGATGATCTGAAACATTTAAATGTGACAAATTAGCAAAAATACAAGAAATTTAGAAGAGGCAAATAGTTTTTCACAGCACTGTAAGCTATGACTGAAAAGTCTTTTATGACACAAGTGAACAGTGTCATGCTCATGTCACAAAGTGAATTATTGTTGCCCTTGCTGTTTATAGTTGTGATCACTAAACATGACATGTCAGACTTTAGCAGCAGAAACGAGGAAAACTTCCTATATCTTCATTGAGATTTCTGCAAAGCTGCTGTCTGTTATTAGTAAAGCTCTCCAGGTGAAAAGGAAATATAAATAATGGTAGTCTGCAGGAATTTATGAAAGAGTTGTTTCATGACTTGGTGATAACTTTCAGAGAGGAACCCTAATGCTGTTTAAAAGCAACAATGATCATAAAATAAAATTAGGTCAAATAAATACAGTTAATTACAGATCCCCTGTATGAGGCAGAAAGGGGAAAGTACTGTATAAGTTATATAGCTTCCTGTAGGATCCCTGCTGGAGGTGCTTTGTAGGACACATCATTTGATTCTAGCATTTGTGTGTGTGTGTGTGTGTGTGTGTGAACAGGACTTGAGTACAAAACCAGACATCACAAGCATTGCAAAGAAAGCTGTGGCTTTTCCACAGTAATAGTTCAGTAATTTCTGTGGTTGGGATGGTGGGCCTCTAGACACACAAATGCTAGCTTAATGCATAAAGAGTCGTGGTGCGTATAGTGGCATTTTATTAGTCTGGATTGATTATGCTATTAGCAAGGGGTTCTAAACAGGAGAGCTGTGGAGCAACATGTTAAGGAAGCCCAGGAAGCAGAGGGTGAAATGGGGCTTAAGACACTGACACGGGGTCTGGGTGAGTGTCATTAAAATGCTATTTCCTCACATGTTAACTAAAATGCAGACTACTTTCAAGTGTATTACTGGTTAATGTATAAAAATAGGTCTACTAAGAGTAACTATATCACTGATTATGTGATCTGATTTTACTGAAATGTGCTCATTTTTAATTTTTACAGTAGGCTATTTAATCAGATTATTGTTTTAAAGACTAATCATTTCTATATTCAAGTAATTTGGCACAGCATTAGCTGTTTTTAGCTGGTCAAATTGTATTTTTCTGTTAGTTTTCTCTCTCTCTCTCTCTCTCTCTCTCTCTCTCTTCCTCTGCTTGTCCTCTGTTTTTATCATTATCAAATCCCAATGGATTTTGTGACCAAAAATAAATTCGACACGACATATAAAAAGCTTTGTGTAGACAGCATGCATGCATTGATGCATGCATTTATTTTTTATGTTTTAAATTGTATTTATACAATTGTATTTATACAATTTAAAATAGTAGCCAATCAACCAGGAATGTTTGGTGTCTGTGGTTTCCTTCTTTTGTTTTGCACTGGTGCTACACGGCTAATCATAAGAGGAAGTTTATAGTTGTACTTATACATGCGAAATCATCACACTTTCACTTCAAACCATGTTGAGGCAAAACTTCTTGCTTATGATGTCTCATGGACGGAATAATTGTTTTGTTGTTATTATATCAATTTTGTAATGATATAATGAAAGATATATTCATTTAAATGCTGAATTATTTAAAATATACATTCTGTGCAAACGTTCTTTTGTGATTGATGGGTTTTTTGAGTGCTGCGATATTGAGTCAGTACAAAAGATTTTATATTTACAAATGTTACTTTATCAACAAAAAATTGTTACACAAAAATGTTTGGATGTCAGTAATGGAAGCAAAACATTACATAACAGACCACTTTTCAGACAAAAAGCAAAATGAATGTTGTTGGGTTTTGCATGCAAAATAAGAAGTAAGTGTGACAGCAAAAGTCTCCAGAAGAGCTGTGGCAGATTCTCCAAGACGCTCAGTAAAACCTACAGCTGATTACTGTACAGTACGATG
>JAOVVG010000050.1:7569471-7584405 GCA_028566375.1 Leptodoras nelsoni | reverse complement strand
TGGGCACCGGCTCCCCCGTGACCCCGTAACTGGGAATAAGCGGTACAGAAAATGACTGACTGACTGACTGACTAAATACTTTCTTCTTTTGACCTCTGCAGGCTGTGAGGTGAATTGCAGATATAATAAAAACAAACAAATCTATGCTCTCTTTCCCTTTCCTGACCTCATCCACTCTTATCCTTTTTATAGGATAATTGCAGAGCTGAGCAACCTTGTTCCGGATGGAGGTAGCATTAATCTGGAAAATGTAAACAAAAGCTTGATATGAAGAAACTTCCCTGCAAGTCAGTATTGTACATGACAGGTTTCCTGAAGTATTGTTAATTATATGCCAAAGAACAGCAAAGGGTCAACTGAGTGCAAGTGCATGACAGTGCGAGACTTAGTAGCTGCTGACAGATTAGTTTGCTTTTAAATGAAGCCCACAGAGCTAAATGATGACTGTGTAGGCTCTACCCTGTTGTCATGGAGACAGGAAGAATAGGCATGACTAGCCAGATTAATATTTTGATCACGTGGCAGACCTGGGGAGCCCAGCTGCTCTCTCTCTCTCTCTCTCTCTCTCTCTCTCTCTCTCATTTTGTCACCATACCTCTTTGCACTTCTTTCCCCTTGACAGCCAAAAGTACACAGTACACATGATTGAGTCATTATACTGTACATACCAGTGATCTATTTCTATCCTGGTGGGTTTAGTAACATGACAGTTTAGTGTGTCTCTGTCTCGTATCCCATGTTCCTTGTCTGGAATGTCAGCCATACAAGCAGATACATATAGTATCAGGAATAGGTCAGATATCAGCAGATGGATGCAAATATATCACAGGATTTCAGTCATGTGCTTGTGCATAAAAGAATCAGTGCCATTACTATGGAAGCTAAATTTGTCCCTGATCACCCCCTGCTGGTTGGCCAGCTGAGATCCTTTCTTCAGCATTGTCTGTTTTGACTTTACTTTAGGTGGCAGAGGGCAGGACGGCAGCCCTATCATTATCTTCCCAGAATTCCCATCATTTGGTGAGATCAGTGATGAAGAGTTTCACAATGTTCTCACCTATCTGACTAGTGTTCCCAGGTAAAGACACAGTTTTTTTCAAATGATTTTTTCAGTTATTTGTACATTAAACAACATTGAGAGACCTGCTACCCAACTATGCCCAACTGCCAATAAAGATACCTCATTACTGCCCAATAGAAGGAATGGTACATTGTGAACTGTACTGTTTAAATATAATAGCAAAAGACAACCATTCATCACAAAAATGTGTGCTGCATCCATTTCAACATAAAGTATTTGCATAGTATTAGAAAATAATCTGGACAATCACAAGTCCCACAGAGCTGATCAAATGTTTTCGTTTGGTGATGGTAAACCATCACATTAGCAGTGCAGTTATAATGCAATATCATGACACTTCTGTATCATGTTTAGTTGCTCTTTTCATTTGTTAATGCACTGAATACACACATTTTGGAAGGAGAATGAAAGAATCTGAATCTGAACTCTTCCTCATTTCTTTTTTGCCTTTTAACACACAAGTCCTAAAAGTAGACAAAGAGAACCAAATCAAAGAATTGACATAAAATATTACATTTGGCCATTTATTTACTGAGTAAAATGATCCAAAATCACATATCTGTTAGTGGCAAAAGTATTTCAACCTTTGCATTTAGTATCTGGTGTGACCCTCTTGTGCAGCAATGACTGCAACTAAATGTTTCCGGTTATTGTTGATTAGTCCTGTCTGTTTCATCAAACCACAACTGTGTTAATTTGGTTATCTCCATAAATGATCAATCTTAGGCCAAGTCTTAAACCTTCTGACAGTGGCATCCAGTTTTGGGCTAAACTATGTTGGGCTAAAATACCATGTTCATGAGAGCTTCAAAACAGAACCAGTGCATCAAAGATCCTTTTCCATTTCCACAATCAATATCCTGATTTGTAATGGATATAAACCAACTGCCACTTTGGTACTGAAAGCTGTTTGGCTTTTCTCATAGTGATGGATAACAAAATTGGGCACTAGATATGAGGAACAGAATACAAAAAAGGAGTGTTGAGAGAAAATATTATTTGGAAAATGATTCATAGTGGAAAGTTACAGAAATGAGTTACCATAGTATATAATGCCTGTTGTATACCATGATTTTTCCTGAATGGTACTAAATTTGTGGATGTGACAGTAATATCTGTGTGTGTCTCAGTTTGAGTGCAGCAGGAGTGGGCTTCATTTTAATTATTGACAGGCGCCAGGATCGCTGGGCATGTGCGAAAGGCACATTACGCCGTATATCAGTAAGTGTGTGAGGGTACATTAATTTTATCTGGTTAGTTTGATTTTAGGGCCATGACACTAGGAAAAATATACGAGAACCAGTGTACAGAAAGTGTTACTCACAAAAGTAAAATATTTTATTATATCTTTTCATAGGACAACACTATAGAAATCAAACTTGGATATAACTTCAAGTAGTCAGTGTACAGCTTGTATAGCAGTATAGATTTACTGTCTTCTGAAAATAACTCAACACACAGCCATTAATGTCCAAATAGCTGCCAACACAAGTGAGTACACCTCACAGAGAACATGTCCAAATTGTGCCCATTTGTGTCATTGTCCCTCCCTGGCATAATGTGACTCACTAGAGTTACAAGGTTCCAGGTGTGAATGGTGAGCAGGGCAGCCTGTCAGTGCTCAGACCATATGTCATACACTGGATCAACTCAGTCTGCATGGCCATCATCTCAGAAGGAATCCTCTTCTGAAGCTGATGCACAAGAAAGCCCACAAACAGTTTGCTGAAGTCAAGTAGTCCAAGAGCATGTATTACTAGCACCATGTCCTGTGGTCTTTGGTTCATTGAGGGAAACATGATTTCCAAGCACAGTATGATCCCCTTCCTTTGGAAACTGGGCTACATGGCAGTTTTTCAACAAGATAACGACCGCAAACACTCCTCCTCCAAGATGACAACTGCTTTTCTGAGGAAGCTGAAGGTAAAGGTGATGGCCTGGCCAAGTATGTCTCCAGACCTAAACCCAATTGAGCACCTGTGGGGCATCCTCAAGCGGAAGGTGGAGGAGCGCAAGCTGTCTAACACCAGCTCTGTGATGTCATCATGGAGAAATGGAAGTTGATTCCACTAGCAACCTGTGTAGTTCTGGTGAATTCCATGCCCAAGAGTTATCCATTAGTGCTAGATAATAATGGTGGTCACACAAAATATTGACACTGTGGGAACAATTTGGGCCCATATGTTCACTGTGAGGTGTACTCACTTGAGTTGCCAACTATTTGGACATTAATGGCTGTGTGTTGAATTATTTTTAGAAGCCAGTAAATCTATACTGCTATATAAACTGTACACTAACTACTCTACTAAGTTATATCCGAGTTCAATTTCTATAGTGTTGTCCCATAAAAAAAAGATATAATAGAATATTTGCAGAAATGTGAGTGGTGTACTCACTTTTGTGAGTGACTATATATTTGTTGTTTTAGGATATTTCTCCATTAACAGGTTTAGAAACATGGAAAATTGGTATTAATCGTGAAATTTAAAAAACAGGATAGGATTATTTGACAGCTATTTTGTTATAAATTTCCAGAGTGGCTTCCCAGGAAACCTACGGCTGGTTCTGATGTTGCGACCCCACACACTCCTCCAGCGCACTCTTTCAGACTTTTTCTTCAAATTCCATGGAGATGATTTCAAGATGAAAGTGCCAGTAAGTACTTTTTTTTGTCTGTCAGTGTTTCTATATGCATTGCTCGTATGATGTGTAATGAATGTGTTGAACAAATATGTGTATTTGTCTGAGTAGGTTATCATGCTGAGCTCAGTAACTGAGCTACATTCGTATATAGAGCAAAGTCAGCTGACCCAAGAACTAGGAGGCACTCAGCAGTATTGCCATAATATGTGGATCTCCCATCGCACAGTAAGAAGCTACACCCATATGTTTAGAAATGCACAAATTTGGTTTCCATAATACAGTAGGACAATACAGTCACAACTAGATTGCAGTCATAATGCAGCTACAGTACTGTGCAAAAGTCTTAGACACCCTATTGTTTTTAGGTACAACTTTTGTTACTGATTATTAAAATAATGTTTTTAAATGTTTTTAAAATCTTTTTGTACTGACTCAATATTGCAGAACTAAAAAAGAATAACAAAAGGTGCCTAAGACTTTTGCACAGAACTGTACATCAGAGCTGTATCAGTCATTATACAGCCATAACATTATTTGTCAGTCAAAATACAGTAGCATGACATAACACAAGGGTGTCACAACCATAACACAGCAGTACCACAACAATATCACAGCCATAACACAGCAATAACACTACTGCATTGAATTCATCACACAATAACATAACTGTTGCCACAAAGTTGCACCAATGGTATGGGATATCTTTGCATGCTGCAAAGCATTATGGTTTCCCTTCACTGTGGCCTAATGCAAAGATTAAAGACATGTTCCAGACATGGTTTGGCAAGGTTGGGAGCAGAAGAACTTATGTGTGCTGCAAAGAGCCCTGAACTCAACCCCACTGAACACCTTTGGGATGAACTGGAAAACCGACTGCACCCCAGGCATCCTCACCTAACATCAGTGCCTGAACTCACTTATCCGTTTGTGGCTGAATGAACAGTATTGCAATGGACATGCTTTAAAATGTAGTGGAAAGCCTTCCCAGAAGAATGGAGGTTATTATAAAAACAACAGAGGACTAATATCTGGGATATCTGGATATGTTCATGTTGCACATATGGGCTTAATGGTCAGGTGTCCAAGGCAATAAAAAGCTACTGGTCAAGAGCTTCAGTTAATGTTCACATTGAACATCAGATTAAGCAAATCTTTAAAGCTATTGTGAACTGAAAAGCATCTTAGAATATACAACAAATTGAATTTGAGGAAGATGGTCTCCAAAAGTCAAAACACAATTGTATCACAGCTGTAGTGACACTATGCAAACAGTACTGTTTCAGTGGGTACATACAACCAAGTGTAACATACACCCAATATAAGCAGTTCCACAAGCACCAAAAGATGTCATTATTACTTGAGGATTTTCCACTTATGTAACTTCAACCCATGCTGTGTTTCCATGAGTGTATAGGACATAGAAGGCTTTGCTGTCTTAGTAAAGAGGATGACACAAAGACTGCAGGTATTTGGCAGGGAACTGGCAGAGGCTGAGCTACCCAACACCCCTCTAGAAACCAGCAATCTCCTCTACACACACAGCAGCAAGAAAGACAGCATGAAGGTACAATTCAACTAAATGTCTATACAGGCTTCCCTATTCTGCCAAAGGGATAATGGTACCTGAATTAAATTGCTCCCTAAAGGAGGACCTGTCAGGCACTCTGGGACAAGGCCGCAAGATCTTGGAGAACATCCGTGAACCAGTGCGCAGGGACCCTGACAGCACTCTGAACCCAGATCAGCTGGAGAACTTGGCTACTGTACATAGGTGAATCTAGAGCCAAGAGCCTGAAACTACACCACTTGTATATAGAATGGGCTACTGTTTAGTCTACACTTTGGTCATTTATAATTCATTTCTTTCTGTTCTATTCAGGCTATTGTCTCAGTTAAATGAGAGCTCGGCAGCGTTTGATGATTTCTGGCTACAGCATCAGAATAAGCTGGAACTGTCCTTGCAACTCTGCCAGTTTCAGCACAACTTTCAGCAGGTCACACACTTTACCACTAACTCAAGACAAAAGCATCATCACTAGCCATGTACAATAATAATTGGAGCTAACTGGCTGTGTCAAAAATAATCTTGTTATAGTCTTCACTTTGTAGGTGTCAGCAGAGATGGAGCTAGCGACTGATAGACTGGCTGCTTTCTCACATGTAGGAATAAGCCAAACCCATACAGAACATCTCCTCAGAGAACTGACTGACCAGGAAGACAAAACATTTGTAAGTCTTTTCACCCAAAATACACATGCAGTACTCACACACACCTGTTCTACAACAAATGATACGTGTTCTACAAAAAATGATATATAATACGATGTATGGTAGGAAATATGATATGATACATAACATGACATGACATATGATATGATGATATAAAATGGTTCTCATCTCTCTTTTTTTCCCTCAAGTTACAATTAAACCCCCTTCTTCTTCCCCACAGGAAATTCTGGACAGGATGGAAGCCCTGGTTACTGAAGGCCAACATTTCATTAACAGCTGTGAAAATAGTGATGACTATGTTAAGATGAAGTGTGCTGACCTGCAAAATGCCAGAGAGAAACTATTACAGAACCTCAAAGCCAAGAGAGGTTTTCTGCTACAGGCCATTGATCTCCATCAGAAACTGCAGAGCGTAAGAACACACACATACCAGAGACACCACACACAAATATAGGCCTACTACCTTCTATAACATCTCTATCCATATATACATACACCTCAGTATGTAATATTAAAATATGTTACTTCATTATCATCTGTTGTTGATGGTGTTTGCAGGACAAATTCCATATTAAGGAGGGAATGAAGTTCTAAAGTATAAGCTAATGTAAAAAAAAATAGAATAATATGTATAAACCTTAAAAAGTCACCAAAATATACTACAAAATCTCTCTCTCTCTCTTTCAGGTGTATAACTGGTGTGATGATGGTATTTACATGCTGGCATCTCAGCAGCTTGACAAGTGTCAGTCACAGGAGGGGGCGGTGTCTGCACTGCAGGAGTTAGAGGGCTACATGGAGACAGCCATTGAGCTGCAGCAGTGGGATGTGTGTGTGTTCTGCAGAGAGTATGAAAATGTGATAAACAAAGAGCTGAAGGTGAGGAGTACACGTGAGGCGAGCCACACTCCAGACCAGACCATTCCACTGTTAAACCTTTTAAAGGAAATATTTTGAGTGAGAAAATGGTAAAAGTGTAAAAACTGTCTATACAGACATTTTGCCACATACAGGATGAACTGAAGACATCATTAGTAAATTTGGGTAAAACTGAATATACTATGATAACACATGATATACTGTATGTTTCAATATTCAAACATCTCTAGTTATTATACTGAATTACCAAGGGGGAAACAGGTATATATTTATAGAATCTAGCAAATTTTGATACGGGTAAAAGGACATTATGCTCATTATGTTCAGGCAGAAATACTGTTATGGCTGATCTACCAAGTGCAGCCTGTTGCCAGTGTGACTTCTCATATGTGTTTGTTACAGGAACAAGTAGAACGAGCATTTGAAAAGAGGGCTTTGCTACAGGAGATGTTTGAGAAAAGGAGGGTCAGTCTAAAGAAGCTAGCAGCCAAACAGACACGCCCAGTCCAACCTGTAGCTCCAACGCCTGAAGCCATTAAATCACCTCCTTCCTCACCAGGTCAGTGTCTGGTATCTTCTCTTTAATATGCATTCTCTTATTCAAGTGAAATGACATATTTCTCTCTTTCTCTCTCTCTCTCCTTCACTTACTGCTACTACTGGACCAGTTCTGAAATACTAATAACCAAAAAGTCTGTATTCTCTTTCAGCTCTTAGAGACTGTGGGAAGACCCATGCTAATATAGACTCACAGAGTGACTATAATGAAGTAAGATATTTTTTATCATCACATTTCACTGGTTAACTGTGCAAATATCTTGCAGATGTTTCTGATCAAGTGTTCTTCATCATTGCCCAAAGAAAATACAGTACTACTGTATAATCTACAGAAAATCTAAAATAAATCATTTACCTTATATGTTTGGAAGAAACCTTTTTAAAAGAGGTATAAACCTGTTCTCTTCTCTAACTGTGAGTGTCTTCATGCTCCTCTGTGTGTAGGTGTCCTCTGAGCAAAACAATGGGGGCAGCCGTACTGCGTCAGTGTCGGATGAGGAGGAAAACCTGGCTGTACTCCGCAGGTCAGTCCAGGAGAGTTGTTCATTTTTTTTTTTTTTTTTTGATATTTTCTAAGTTTATATTTGTTTACATGTGTGCAGGCATGTAATGAATGAGCTGCTGGAAACAGAAAGAGCATACGTCGAAGAACTTCTGTGTGTTCTGCAGGTAATACATGTAACCAACAATAATATGGACCCATATTTTTAATACAGTAGATACACCATGCCAATTGCCATCCCATCTGACATCAAAATCCAAACCTAAATATTCTATGTACACTTTTGGGGTGTTTGGTCCAATAGACAATTAGTTGGTCTTACCCTTTTAGTGTGTTCTTGCCCACCCAGTTCAATCCACATGGAGGACATGGTAAATGGTGTGCTGTTTTGTACTATACAGGGCTATGCTGCTGAGATGGATAACCCTGCCATGGCTTCCATCATTCCCGCAGCCCTGCAGAACAAAAAGAATGTGTTGTTTGGCAACATGCAGGAGATCTACTTCTTCCACAAAACGTGAGCACCACCTGATGGAGCAGAAGTTTCGTTTAGTTTATAACTGAGGTTTCTTCAACATTGTGGCAATATTTTATTGTTTTTAAAACATTACCATGGTTCTGTCTTTCAGGATATTTCTGAGAGAGTTAGAGAATTACACAGATCACCCTGAGCTTGTGGGACGCGGTTTTCTGGAGAGGGTGAGTTTGTCCTGAAATGTAACCAGCACCAATAAAATTAAGGACAGTCTTTTGTTTACTGACTTAATACTGTGAGTCTGCCTTTTTATTAGATGGGAGATCTGCAGATTTATGAGAAATACTGCCACAATAAACCTCGATCTGAGAGCCTGTGGAGACAGTGCTCAGACTGTGCATTCTTTCAGGTAAACACACAGAAACACACACATGATCACTGAAGTATGTGCTGTGCGCATGCACACACACACACACACACACACACACACACACACACACACACACACACTTATATACCAAATCTGATGTGCTAACAGGAATGCCAGAAGAAACTGGAACACAAACTGGGATTGGACTCTTACCTACTGAAGCCTGTTCAGAGAATTACTAAATACCAACTCCTACTGAAGGTACTTTAGTCTGGATTTATTACCGTAAGTATGTGTTTGTGTGTATACATGTGCACAAGGAAACGAGGGCAACAGACATGTGCATTAGTAAAAAAAAACCTTTCAATGTATAAAAGATGTGAAATCCCAAATCATTGCAATTTTTATGCAGTGTCAGAATGGTAACATCTGAAGTGTTATGTTGATGCAATTCTTTGCCCAATCTAACAAACCTTTGGCACAGCCTTTAAACTATTTGATTTGTACTTTTTACTTTATCAAAGCCAGCAACATGGTAGCACTGCTGCCTCACAGCAAGAAGGTCCTGGGTTCAAGCCCTGGGTGGAATGGTCTGGGTCCATTCTGTGTGGAGTCTGCATGTCCTCCCTGTGCCCGTGTGGGTTTACTCCGGTACTCCGGTTTCCTCCCACAGTCCAAAGACATGCATGTTAGGTTAATTGGTGTCTCTAAAGTGCCCCTAGTGTGTGAGTGTGTGCATGAGCGTGTTTGTGCCTTACGATGGCTTGGCACCCTGTCTAGGGTTGTTCCCATCTTGTGCCCTAAGCTGCCAGCTAGGCACCGGCTCCCCCGTGACCCTGAACAGGAATAAGCGGTTAAGACAATGGATGGATGAATGGATGGCTGGATGGATGGATGGATAGTTTATCAAAGCCAGTAGATGGAGCTAAAATGCAAATGCAGAACACAAAGAGTCCCCTTAGTTTGTTTTTGTGACCGTTTACAGGAGATGATTAAGTACAGTAAAGGCTGTGAGGGTGTAGTGGAGCTTCAAGCAGCTCTCTCATCTTTACTGGGAATTCTGAAGGCTGTCAATGATTCGATGCACCTTATTGCAATCAATGGATATGAGGTGAGACATATCCAAGATTCACAGACACCCACACATTTAGCATAACTCCACTCTATCCAGTCCTCTTCTGAATTAGTTTCAGATTCACCATGGTGAAAATGGTGTTTCCATTTGAATCCTGGCAGGGTAACCTTGGTAACCTGGGGCGGCTGCTGATGCAGGGTTCATTCAGTGTATGGGCGGAACATAAGCGCGGCCATGTGAAGATGATGGAGCTGGCACGTTTCAAGCCCATGCAGAGGCACCTGTTCCTACACGAGAAAGCTCTGCTCTTCTGTAAGAAGCGTGAGGAAAATGGCGAAGGCTATGAAAAAGCACCATCCTACAGCTTTAAACAGGAACTGAGTGTGAGTGGCTGTGGGTGTGTTTGGTACCTCTTTGTACCTCTTGTACCTCTCTGTTTCAGGAAGGAAGTCTGTAAAGTTTTCTCTTTTTTTTCTTTTACCTCCATCACAGGAAGTGAACCTGTAAAGCTTTTTTTTCTTTGCATTTTCTTCTAGTACAGGAAGAAAGTTGGAAAGCTTTATTCTTTGTTTCTTTCTTTTAACCTGTATCAAAGGTAGTGAGTCTGTAAAGCTCTATTTCTCTTGAGTTTGATACTACAGTCTTTGGTACAGTTTCCCATAACAATAGTGAATGGCTTGAATATTAGAAATGTTTAAAACACACATGAATGATCAAGTAATGAATCATTGAGCGGATTTGAATTCCCTGGATGCATTCCCTGGATGCTTGGAAGTCAATTACGTTATGAATTTTTTTTTTTTATTGTTTTTAGATGAGTGCCATTGGAATCACTGAACATGCCAAAGGAGACAATAAAAAGTTTGAGATCTGGTTGAACTCCAGAGATGAGGTGTACACTGTGCAGGTGTGCTTGTGTTTGTATAGTACATCTTATTGACTCTGCTTTTGTCTATGTGACTATACTAAGTACAGACTATATTTTTTGTTTGTTATGTAGGCAGCATCTGAAGAGATTAAGACTATCTGGGTCAGAGAAATCCGGAAACTTCTTACAGGACAGCTGGAGGCCTGCAGGGGTATTGATATCATTATGGACTATGATCTCAGGCTTGTGTGGGCTTATTGTCAGAGAGGGCTGGATTCTTTAATACTCACCTAACCAATTGTGTGTTATCAGTATCAGTATATGAATACTTAAACATGAAGAGTTCAATTATTTGTCTTACAGAAGCCAGCCAGCAGAGGAGTACTTCTCAATTAATTGCAGAAGACAATTCACTTGAAAGGTGAATACATACACAGATTACACAACTATTTACACACATTATCATATTTCATGTGTCCACCAGGTAAACATTTTTGGACACCCTGCCTTAAAATATCTTCACTCAATCTCACTTAAATCTCACTTTAAATATTCACAAATTAGAAAGTCTAATAAAGACTTAAGTAAACTCACTGATGTTTCTGACTTTTCTTATAGTGAAATTCAAGACTATTAAGTTCATCTTTTTCCTCTAGTGGACATGTTCACATTACACACTAGTGTGAGTGCACCTATGTGTGTAATTCCCTAGTGTGTCCACAAATACATGGACCCAAAAGTATTAACCAGGTCAACAGTTTTCAAATTGTAATAAGAATAAAAATAATAAAATCCAGTTGTACTTATGAATTTCTCATTCGTCTAGGGTCCAGAACCTTTCCCATTACTGGGAACACTAGGCACAAGGCAATAGAATACCTGTGATGAGATATAATAAACTCCAGTTATTTAAAAAAATTTGAAATCAGCAGCGTAAACATAATTGACCATATAGTATTGTATTAATGATTAATGTGTAGACCAACGAGAGATGGACTGAGTAATATGAACGGAGAAGTGGAGAAACAGAGGACTGAAGAGGAAGGAGGCAATGAACCAAACAGTCCAGATGACAAAAAACCAGAGAGAGCAACAAGTGAGTACAAAAAAATTATGAAAGAACAAATTAATGTCTGTTCCACATCCTTGATTCATCTGTTTTTTTTCTGTGGACTGCAGGTTCATTCTCCGGTTTTGACACCAAACCCAAGAGACAAGATGTCAAAAGTGACCCGACACCTTTAGGTGCCATATTCAAGCAAACACACACTGGTTTCTTTGAAATATTAACAGACTAGACAGGTAGAACTAATGTATACATTTTTGTTGTCAGCTCTGTTCATCATTAAGAACTGTACTGACATATATTATGTTTTCAAAACTGGATCCTGACAGGTGACAAGTACTATAATTATTGAAGAGGAAATAAACAACAGTATGTGTACCATGCCAAGCCATATTGCAATTCTGATTGGTCATTCTCCTCTCAGAAACAGGGTCACATCCCCATTTAAGTGGAGTCAGGTGGTTAAGTACATCGAGCCTCTTTCAGAATCGTAGGAAAGGTACTAGTATACTTAATATTCACAAGCTCTTGAACCTGGTATTGGGAAAGCATGGGGTTTTAGGTTTGTATATAGTGTGTGTGACTCAGAGCTTTTCTCCACTTTGAAATTATCACTGACTCAGCACTTGTGCATGCTCTGTTTGCTACATGGGCTATGTGACACAGGATCTTGTCTCTGACTGCCACACTCATGGTTTGGTAGTGATTGCTTTTCTTTTTCACTTACCGTCATGCCCCACAATCTGTGTCCTCCTCTTTCACTTCAGTTTCCTCACCTTCTTAAGAAATCCTTTCTTCATATTTTTCTCTCAGGATGGATTAAAGGCTCTGTCTCTCTGGACCTGTCTGTGGAACATGATAGGTATTTCATCCCTGAAGATCAGTTGACTTCTGAGCCAGAGGAGGAAGAAGAAAATAAACTTGTATGTACATGTGCATTCTTTATGCATGTTGAGAAAGAGAGCTTCCATAACTGAAGTGCATTGTAAATCTTGCCTTTTAGGACTGTGAGTGTGTGAGTGCTGCAGATAAAGAACCCAAAGTGACAGAATCTCAGGAAGGACAACCATAAAAAGGCAACAGTAAGTGAAACATGCTCTATAAAACTTATTCTGTTGGAATTACTCACATGGTTTATGGTTTACATCCAATTCCAGAACCATGGGCAGAACAATACTCCCGTTCTGTAGCTAGTCTCTGCTTCTGTGAGCTGCTAAATAATTGACATTAATACATGTATACAACATCTGTAATCGTTTTCATTATTAAACTTACAGATTGAAATTATTCAAAGAGCCTCTGTATTGGAGAAAAAGGGACCACACGACTCTTGGAAAAGTACCTGCCGTTCTTCAAGTTTTCCTCCTTCATACAATACAGCACAAAAATGTTGAACACTTCTTTTTGTTACAATGTTCCTATCCCTTTAAAGAAAGTGAACTTCCAGTGTGCAGGTGTTATGGTTGTTAAGTCTAATGCGCCTCACATTAAGCACATGTCAGCTTTGTCTTTGCATGAGTGCAGCCTTAACTTCCATGTATAATTAGCATATCATATATGCAAATACTGTTTTATGGCTGTGCCTGTACATCCCCTAATGTAAAGTCTGTGTCTATAGTTATAGAATTTTGTTCATGTATATGTAAAATAAAAGTGAATCTTCAACATACTCTTTTGTACCCTACTGTAACTTATGTCTTTGACTCTAAATTACTCAGACCTTGCAAGTAGCATCTCCTCTACTGGCAAAATAATATATAATGTTTAATATTAAAAAAATCAAAGCCACTTTTTTTTTAAACCAGAACTTATTCACAGAGCTATGTGTTTCAATATGTACAGTTAAACATGAATATAATATACAATACACATAATTAACAGTGTGCATAACCAATCTCGCTCCATTTGTCTGAATATTGCAGGGAGCTTCCCTGATGCCTCCAGTATCCTGAGAGACAGAGTAGTCTGTGGAGTCACAGTAACACCAGTTGCTTTAGCATGAATAGTACTTTGCATTATTAGATCCATTTCAGGAAGGCTATTGTTACAAATAAAAATAAAAAAAGACCAAAAGAAATAGCCTGCTCTCACCCTGCTGTGTGGCATGCTGTTTCTGCACCCTCTCAGCCAAGATAGTGAGCTGATGTCTAAGCTCTGTGTCTCCGTGCAGCCCATATCATTACATCTCCTCCAGAAGATGGCAGCACCTGAGTCCGACACACTACACGTCCAAGCTGAACATTTTTCATACAGCACCCTCCTGGTGCTGTAAGGTCTAGTGGATGATCATGAGGGCACTTTACATGAGATCCTAGCATCTCATCTGTCATTTGTAAAGGTGGTATTTCCCAAGATGCACAGAGTTCAACTTTCAAAGGAAGCTATACATTAATGTTGGAGGATTCACCAATGGAGTCGAACGAAGGACAGGCAGGCACAGGTGGGTTTGGTGGAATTGTGATGTTGGAGTGAATGGCTGCTGCCAGCTCAGGCACTGAGCCAGACTTATCCAAGTTACTCACAGTGCCGGGCTTGGTGCAGCAGGGGAACAGGGGTCAGGGCTGTTCTCTGCAACTTAGAGCGGTTAGTTCACCATTTTATTACATTTGTTAAGAGGCAATGCAACACAGGACACGGAGCACATGAAACATGTTATTAAAAGATGTGTGGATATTTAATAGTCTGGTCTGTGCAGGTGCACTTATGGAATCTTTACATATGCCATCATAATCATCATCATCCTCATCCTCACCACCATTAGGAGCAGGACAAAATCCTGCACAATAAAGGAACATATGCAAAATGTCTTTTGAGTGTTTGAGTATGGAGTAAAATGAGTATTTCTAGTTTCTAATACACATTTATCAAGCTGCATATAAACAGATTTATTTAATTAAGCGTCATATAAATGTTCATATGAGAAATTTGGTATTCATGAAAATCTCATTAATTTGGAAAAGAAATGTTTGTATCCTACTCCTGAGTGTGTGTAAATGTACACGTAAGAAGACTAATGTAAACCTTGACTTAATATTAAAAAAGAATTTTAAAAAGTGAGCCAAAGCAAACCAAGTAAAATTTATCATACAATTATGACAAAGGCCCCTCCTCGAACTGCCACCTTATCATGGTGGAGGGGTTTGAGTGCCAAAATGATCCGAGGAGCTATGTTGCCGGGGGGTATTATC
>JAOVVG010000050.1:7545656-7556996 GCA_028566375.1 Leptodoras nelsoni | reverse complement strand
GATGGGCTGGTCCGACCCAATACTTCGCAACGCAGTCCCGGAAGGAAGCCCTAGAAATAGGGAAAGGAACCGGAAGTGGGGAACGCCACACCCAGTGAGGAGAGAGAAAGGGAAACAGCAGGCGGGACTAAAGAAACGGAAGTGGGTGTGGAAAAGCGGTTCCTAACACTTGGGTTATCTTTGTCTAATTTTAAAAGTAGTTTGATGATTTGAAATATTAAAGTGTGACAAATATACAAAAATAGCAAAAATGTCTCTAAGTGGCTTCTATAAAAAAAATGTATCATTGGTACAGCTGACTGTCTGTTTGATTCAAACACTGCAATTCCTCAGCTGTACACACTGAATGAAGTGTAATTAAAAAACAAAACATGAATAGGTTTTACAAAAGTTACACTTCAACTGTACTAATGTTCAACTGTACTAATGAAACACCCCCTCTTTTATCCTTTTGCGAGTGTTTACCTCTTTTGCTGGCATGGTTTACTTCTACTTGTTCCCTTAGAATGAGGTGTCACTGCACCACAATACAACATTCATCTGACTGATCACTTGTATCATCTAATGTTTCTAACCTGATGGGAGCGGTGTCTTCCAGGATGACTCTGCATGGTTTGATGAGCATGAAAATGATGTGAATCATACGCTATTAGACTGATGCATTAGACCATGCTCCCTACCAGCATCATCAAAACACCATCTAAGGAAACATGTTTGGAAGAATGTTGTTCCATCCTTTCAGTAAACTTCCAGAGACTTAGAAAATCAATGCCAAGGAGCAGTGAAGTTATTGTTGTCGCTCAACACCTTAATAAGAGACACTATTTATTTTTTTCCTTTAAATTGTCATCTGTCTACATACATGTATTAACAGCAACAGATGTTTTAAAAATAAATAATATAGTGTCGAATAATTAAAGCTTAATTTGGTGTCCTTTTTATTAAAATTGGAAGCTTTTTTCCTACACCAACTGCTTATGTGAAGGAAAACTGTAGAAGATGGTAAGAAAAGAAAATAGACAACATGAACTGAATAAGAGTTGCAGAGATGAAAGTCATGAATAGTAGGAGAGGAATATTAGCATGACTGACTGTGATATAGATTACAATTAAAGAAACTGAATAGATGAATGGATCAAATAATAGAAAATCCTAAAAAGAGACTGGATACACTCTATAAAGTGATGATGAAAAATAAAAATGCTTTATAGTTTTATGTAACCCTGTTCTCTGAAATTTAGTGGCAGTGATGGGATAAAATGTCAGAACCATCCATTCTTATAAAGAAAGCAAATCTGGCAAAGACAATTGTGACATTTAACCCTGTAGGCTAGGTATTAATATGATAAATGTGTATCAATCATCAAGACACACAAACACACAGTGCGATGACAGATGAATTATCTGAAGTTTCCTCCCTCTTCCTGCCTTTCATGTGCTTGTATTAAAAAGGAAAATTATATGCAAACGTTTTTCTTGGTGCCCCCTACAAGGAGGTTAATGTGACATTGAGTTATTGACACTTTGACCTCTCTTTTTCAGACCTATTAACTATCACAAGGCCTCATTTGCATGTTAAGCACCGTGCCTTTTCTTCAGTCGACCTCCCGCTGTCACAGCAGCTTTGTTGCTCGCACTCAGTGCTATCCTGAAAGGTTTAGCTTTACCCGCCTTACACTTTTTATGTGCATAACGTGGAGAATAAAGATGTTGATGCTGACACAAATCAAAAGGTCAATTGTTCAAGTGGATTAAGACAAGCAGACAGCTAAAAGTGCAGAAACAGAAACAGTTACACTTCATTGTGCACTGACACCAAGACAAAGAACATGGGAAAAAGTGGACTGACCTGGAGAACAGCTGCGGTTCCATTTGCATCTCTTTCTGTCTCTCTGTGCATCTCTCATGCAAACCGTCTGCTCTTCCTGGCAAAACCAGATGCGGTTTCCCAGAACCTTCCTGTAATGAGTAATGATCAAGTGAGTAAAATACCCAATGCTTATATGATTATATTGTGATAAAAAAGTTTTAAACATTGAGAACAGGAGTTATTGATAACATATTGATAACATATTGGTAACAGATCACTCAAACACTATTCTTTTGCGATTTGTTATGGCCAGTCACATTACAATGGACATGCTTTTATATAATAAACAAATTATTTACCTGAAGGCAGTTCATTCAGGACAGAATTTTCATAGACTTTCAGAGATGTATTCATTTTTATTTATCTTTTCTGTCTAATTATTGAAGTAATGACATGGCTTATTAAAAAATTAGATGACAAAAACAATATGTAAAGCCGACTGGAAAGAGATTTGAGTTCAAAATGTACTGTATGTGTCTCATTTATTCATAGTGGCACTAGTCATAGGCAGTAAAGGGGCATGCCATTACAGCCACATGCTACAAAAGAATTATTAATAGTTAAGCATTAAAATTTAAGCATTCAGTCATGCTAGTTTCTTATGAGTGGGGATTGAGTATCTCATACATGTTTTTGGACTAAGGAAGAAAATCCATGTAGACAAGGGGAGAACGTGCAAACTCCACACAGAAAGGACCCAGGTCACCCTACCCAGGTACTGAACCATGGACCTTCTTGCTGTGAGGTGGCAGTGCTACCCACTGTGCCACTGTGCCAGCAGCTGTGTGGAAATACATTTTTAAACTTTTTAAATTTTCACTATATGGAGATTTTTAATTTACTGCTTTAAAGAAGGCCCTTGGGTTATCTGTAAGTGCGAGCTACATGACATTTGCGTATTTGATAAGCAGACCAGAAGCTAAATAGAAAAGTACAAAGTAGAGACAGAGAGACCTTGAATCAGTATAGGAATGCAGGAGGAAAGATGCTCTTGGGAAAGCACTGAATAATAATAATAATAATAATAATAATAATAATAATAATAATAATAATAATAATTATTATTATTATTATTATTGACCAGTATAGGAGAGAACTAATTGATTGTGTGTTGAATGCAGCATCCCAGCAGAGGAATGTAGGATAAAAAGGTTCTCATCCTGTGTGGGTTCAGTTACCATATTATGAGCTTTTATTTAACACTGAATTTTAGGGAATGATTTGGACCAATTTTCTACTCCCTAGTGTCCTTCTTTCTGTATCTTTTCATCCTACCTTGCCCACATTATGTATTCGAAAAGCCATCTCTGCACAAAGCTTGCTCACATCAGAGGACATGAAGGCATTAATACATCACAAATAAAACTGTCACTGTGTCCCAAGAGTCTCAGAGGAAAATCGAAGGATCATGAGTCAAAATAACAAACACATTAAACAGACTTTCTAGAAACATCAAGCAACTTCACACCATGTTATTAGGCATTGCATGCATTTATAAGTGTGTTTGATGGTGAATGAGCAAAAGATAGAGAATGATAGTTAATAACAGTAATGATGAGATTAAGCAAAGAGGGATTTGGCTTTAGAGGCAGAACAAAACAAAGCTTACAAAAGGAACTGTAATTACTGCTGTCAGAGAATAGGCTAGCATCACAAATGACTGTGACCATGCCAAATTGTCTATGTGTGCGTGCACACACACACACACACACACACACACACACACAAAAAAAAAAAAAAAACCTCTACCATAAATCTACCATTGTGCATTGTTTCCACTGACTTTGGGTTATTTCAGACATATACTCACCAAATACTTCACTATGCTATGCTGCAGTACCAGAAAAACTGGCACACCAGTTAACACTTGGTAGGTGCCTCTTGGGGATCTTGGAGGGGACATGTCCTTGTCAGGGTACAGTCCTCACCCTGATTTTTGATGAGACCCCAGCATTGAATTCAGATGAGGTGGCATTGCTATGTATTTTGCAAAAGCACCAGTGAATTTGGCATACACTGGTACTTCAGAGTATACTGGATAGAGCCTCCCTTTGCTTTCAAAACAGTCTAAGTTCCTCATGGCATGGATTCCACAAAACACTGGCAAAATTCCTTTGAGATTCCATGTACACATGACTGCATCACATACATTTTTCAGGTGCACTTTCATGCTGCGAATCTCTGGTTCTACCATAGTCCAAAGGTGTCCTATTAAGCCACTTTTTCATATGAACTCTGTTGCCCTTTCACACATGTAGCACAGAACAGAAGATTGTCCATGTCAGATTTGTTCTCACCTTCTGGAAATATTCCATTTGATTTAGTCTGGGGGTGGCACCTGGGCAGAGTGTGCAGGAGGCAGGACATGACACAAAAAGTATGCTGCAGAAATCACTGTGGTAATTTGTTCATAAACAAGTGAATTATATATAAATGACCCTCCACCTGCAGATGTTCTTTCTAGACAACACTTCCTAGAAATTCTCTAGACAATGATCTGCTCTATTTACACTTGAGCTCAATTAGACATTATGCAAATTTCTGTACTAGAGAGCATATAAAATAGTAAAGTTTTAACATTTTAAATGTTCATTAATTCAAAAACTGGGCGTTAGGTAAACATTTAACCACAGAAAATATGTTCAAATTTTTTATTACACAAACTGTTTTTTTATATACACATACACATTTTATATACACATACTGTTGCATAAAGTCACTTTAACCAAAATACCTCATAGCACGTATTTATTTTGTATTTTGTAAATACTTATGTAAAATTTGGAATATTTGAAAAATCTTTTTGCACTATTTTTTCCACTGCTGCCTAAATGAGGATGCTTAACTGTATTTCACTGTCTCAACACTGTTTACAACAATGTTTTTGCAGCGACAATAAAGTTACTCTTACTCTTACTGTATAGAAGCAGTGGATAGAGAATAGGATGATAAATGCTTGAGTGTTAAATGACGTCTGATTAATTGTGCATTTAAATAATTATCCAAATGCAGTGTAGTGAAAGGTTTTTAGCACAGTGTAATGGCACAAATATAAAGTGTGTGTGTAGACAGTACCAGAAATAGGAGAACTTCTTAATTATCCACATTCAGTGTATGTACATGTATAAAGAGATAATAAATATTTCCACATTAGCAACAGCAAACTTTAAATAACAATTCTGCTTACTATGTAATGATGCATGAAGAAGATTTGAAGTGTACTTGAAACAAATTGCACTGTACTATGACCCTTAGATAATTAATTACCTACAAGGTGGTTAAGTACTCTTCATATAAAGTGGAGCCTCTTAAACTTTTTTTTAGATAATAGGCTGTAGCAATAGACATTTTCTAACAGCTGTGTCAACTCTCATCGTTACCCCTTCATGCAGCTGTGGGTCCAGACAATGTGTTGAATACTAACAATGTCTTTATAGCCATGGTCACATTTGGCATTGCATCTATGGCACCCAAGATAGTTGCTGTGCTTGTTAAAACTGTGGGTATCTGTGTATTTCTACATGAGAATAAAAACAAATGAGAAGATTAAATGCCAAGTCATCAAAAAAAATAGTAGGATGAACATACAAACCCACATTTCCAGAAAAGTTGGTACTTTCTAAAAATGCAATAAAAACTAAAAACTTTTATTGAACTGATAAAATTACAAAGAAAGAATTGTCATAACACAAAACAATAGAATGTGACACCTGCAACATGCTCAAAAAAGTTGGGACAGAGGCAAAATAAGACTGAAAAGATTAGACAAGTAAAACTGTTCTGGAAGTTTCCACAATTAGCAGTTTAACTGGTAACAGGTCAGGCCATCAAGATTGACTATAAAAGGAGCATCCACCAAAGGCTTAGTCTTTGCAAGCAAGGATGGGTCATGATTTGAACTTTTTGTGCCATGAGATATTTGTCAGTCAGTTCAAAGGCAATGTTTCTCAGCACTAATTAGTATCTTCAATTCCCAAATAATTAAAAAGTACAATTAAAAGATGACTGATGTAATCCAGTCTTAAACATGCCTCTGCCCCAACTTTTTTGGTGTGTGTTGCAAGCATCAGTTTCTAAAGTTGTTTCTACTTAACAAATAGAATTAAATTAATCATTTAAAACATTTATAAATCTACATTTATAGCATTTAACAGATGCTCTTATTCAAAGCATCTGTTAAATGTTATAAATGTAAATGTAAATTCAATACCCTTATATCTGAACAGTGCACACACAAAGACTGAGTGATAAATTACTTTCAGCGCTTCCTTCTGTGCACACAACTGCAGGGCACAGATTGTATGTTTTTGTATGGCACTTTAACACTGTGCCTAAGACAGCCAACTTGTTGCCCTCTTGTTCCACTCCTGTTCCAGACAAGACGAAATGCACCCCATGGCTGCTGTCTTATTAAGAGGCCTTGATTGATTAAGGAGCTCTGGCAGAGCCTGAGCCCCCTGCTCTTACCATTCTTCACCCACCTTAAAACCCATCTGCCCACCTTCTATATATCCATCCATTTTTTTCTCTCACTTTCTGTCTCACATGCAGGGAGATCATCAATCACAGATTTTATGATGGCTTTTATATGTCGAGCTCCCTGCTAAAAGTATTGTTCTGAGGAATGTCCACTTCCTTCATAGTCAAACTAAATAACTAATAAATACATGGAATAGGTTCAGGATCAAATAATTTATTCAAACTGACTTCAACTGACTCTTAACCTTTAGATATTATGAAACACAATTATTCTGGTCACTTCATTTTAAGCCAAATCATTTGTTTAGGCTAAAGCATGAGATATGTAAACAAATTATATTTAACGTTTTAACATGTCTCTCCATAATATTATAATGTTAAATGAAAAAAAAAACATTTTTAGCTGAAATAACACTAAATGCTGGAGCTTTTCAGCAATAGAACAGGACCGGATTGTACACAACTTTATACAATTCTCTCATGCACCCACACCCTATTTAGCGGGATCTAATCTCGCAGACACTTTCCTCACCCCACCTCTGAGCATTCCCAACATTGTAGGACCACCAGGTGGAGGTAGAGCTCCACACATACATCCTCATCACTGGTCCCTATGTGCCTACATTGACTAAGCTGGTCTAAAGTATGAAAAAGAAATCTTGTGTCTGCAGCCCTTCATATACCCCTGAAATGTTTCCATCTGTAGAGCTGTGTGGAAAAGGCAAATCTGTGCTAATGTTTAAGTGATATCCTTGGATTTGGAAGGT
Organism: Leptodoras nelsoni; assembly: GCA_028566375.1. Taxonomy (NCBI): domain Eukaryota; kingdom Metazoa; phylum Chordata; class Actinopteri; order Siluriformes; family Doradidae; genus Leptodoras; species Leptodoras nelsoni. The sequence goes on along the minus strand of JAOVVG010000050.1, from coordinate 7,549,880 downwards.
GAGAATGAAAATGGGAAAGGTTGGTTTGGTGTCTCCACAAAATAGAGACTCTGGTATATAGACACCAGATCCTCTCTGGGTAAAGGTGTCTGTCAATTTCCAAAATTGTAAATATACATGTAAAAAAAAACAACAACAACAAACGAACAAACAAAAAAAACCCAAATGACTGACTGGAAAAATATGGGATCACAACTGTGTCTGTGGGCAGTAGCATGAGATTGCATGTTCAAAAATGTCAGAATTTTTTCTGAAGTGTTAAAGTAAATTTTTCTCATTTTTCTCTTTTTTGCTCATTATTATCAGATACTGGTGCCAGAATGTGAAGAGTACTGCATCTAAGCAAGCAAACCTAGGCTAAAAAGTGTGACTCTGGGATGGGAACGTTGGAATTATACATTCAGTAAGGGACTGGAAAGGATGGAAGCTCTGAGAATGAGCCACAGCTTTGATTAATGAGCTCTAGCTGTGAGTGCTGAAAGCTCGGCCACAGGAATAGATGAGTCGGCTATTAAGCGCTGGATGTGTCACTGCTCTACAGAGAGGGGAGCAGTAATAAAAAGACTTCCAGGTCGGGGAGCTGCAATAACCCTGCTTGTCCTCCAGGAGAAGGATGTTAAGTGGGCTACCCTGCACTGAAGTATCAGACAGCCTGCTGTTCAGAGATCATTGAGGAGAAATAGTCAATGCGGAAGGGGAGTGGTTGGGGGGGTTGGGGGTTATATGAGAGAATGAGAGACTTGGTCCAAGGCACACACTGGCATGGCAGAATAAATCTGTCCTGATCCACTGAGCATGTATCTACAACCATTATCTTTTGAGACATGTCCAGGTGCTTGAGAGAGAGAGAGAGAGAGAGAGAGAGACTTAGCTCTGCAAAATGAAAAGAGAGAGAGATTTGAGAGAGATGGTACTTAGCTCTGAATTCAGATCAGGCTGGCAAGAGCAGGGCACAGATGAAACCAGAACACTGAACATGAGGCTGAGCTGATGGCAATCATCACTAATGCACTGAAAGTCCTTTAGTGTGCCAAAAATTACTTTGTGCACATATGCAAGACCCTTTCCTTTATTGGACATATGTATATCTTTAAACATTTACATACATATTAAAACTAACACAATAAAATTGCTTAAATGCAATGTAAAATTTGCCAAATTTTTTGCTCAATATCCCAATAGTAACAAAAATGTTCAGAAATCATAATGTTTCTCTCTGGGCTGATATAAGCCTGAATCTATATATGATGTCATCCTAATACTATATTTCTTCTTACACTGTGGCCATGATGTGATAGATCACATCATTCAGTGTTGCATCTTCAGTAACTGATATCCTTGTCAGAGATAGGATAGGAGAGGATTGGGGGAAAAATCCCCCTTTGGATCAGTATCTATTTCTAAATCCTTATTGTAAGCACTATAACCAGAATGACTGTATGTATAAAAAATGTATCCAGACTTGGATGTGCTGTGGGCTGAAATGTCTTGGAGGGTCCCACTACATGAGGAAATGCTGACTTACAAGGCTGGCAAACTGTGGATCTCCAAAACAGACCTCTTCAATTGCCAGCCAGTGGAAAGAGCTAAGCCTCAGCTTTAAGCTTTCCCTACCTTTTTTTGTACAAGTAGGCTAAAGACACAGGCGCTTTGAAATGACAGCCAACTCCATTTGTAAAAAAAATGTCACATGCCAAAGATAAAAAAAAAAAGGAAAATAAACACTTTTTTTTGCTTTGTGAAGAACATTTACAGGTAGAAAATTGAGTGTTGGATTTGGAGATACCTAAAGCAGTAAAACCATTAGTATACTAAATTGTTTAAAACTGGAGTTAAACTATAGTTCTAAGAATGAAAAAAAGAGTTGCGTTTATTAAGCAGCTTTTTATTGATAACTATTTCACCTTTATAAACTGTCCTCCCTCCATTCTATGTACCCGTAGGCATAGTTTTGAGAGGAACAGTGCATAATTGCCCTCAATCACATCTGTTTAATGCTTGTTTGCTTTTGGTCTACAAAAATCTACAGTATTTTTCAAAAACAATATCAGTTTTAATTTAGTTCACTACAATCTTTTTCTTTTTCAAAGCAAGTGTTCTACACTTTTATTTCACATGCATTAGTTGAGTGGGACACAAGATTATTTATCTGGAGTGAGGGTAAGCTGCATAAGCTACTGTATTTCATTACACTGACACATTCTTTGTGCAATATCATCTTAATGAAACATTATTTTATTTATTCTATTTTTATATGTGTGGTGACCTAAGAAACCCCATAATGTGGTGGCATTTTATCATGCAGATACGGGACAGCAGCTTTGGGTATTGTTCACATCAACCAGAATGGGGAAAAATTATTTTGACTATGGCATGACTGGTGGTGGTCTGGTTTGAGTATTTCTATAATTGAATGGTACAATAAAAAAAAAAACCATCCAGTCACTATGAGGTCAGAGGATGGAAACACCTGGTTGAATTAAGAGGTCAAGGAGAAAGGCCAGACTTCAAGCTGATAGAAAAGCTACACTGACTCAGATAACCACTCTGTTCAATTGTGGAGAACAGAAATGAATTTCAGAATGCACAACATCAAACCTTAAAAATAAAATCACCTACCTCATCAACAGCAGAAGACCAATTTGTCAGTCAAGAACAGAAAGCTGAGGCACAATGCAAGTAGGCACATATTCACCAAAACAGGGCAGCTGAAGACTGGAAAAACAAAGCCTGGTCTGCTGAGGCACACAGGTGTAGGGTCAGAATTTGGCACCAATAGCATGAATCCACGAAGCAAAACTGCCTTGTTTCAACAAACCAGGCTGGTGGAGGTGGTGTAAGGTTGTGGGGAATGTTCTAGTGGCACAAATTGGGCACATTATTACAAATCATCATTAGAATAAAATAGCCTATTTGAGTATTGTTACTGACCATGTGCATCCCTTCATGGCCACAGCTGACCAATCTTCCAATGGCTTCCAAACTGATAATGCACCATGTCACAAAGCAAAGGTCATCTGAAACTGGTTTCATAAACATTTGAGTTCAGTGTTTTTCTCAGTCACCAGAACCGAATCCAGTAGAACAACATCGGGATGTGGTAGAACGAGAGAGTAATGAAAGTGTGGCTGAAACATCTGAATGAATTATATGATGTAATCATGTCAACATGTTGAATATTGAAAGTTTCCAACATCTGGAATCCGTGCGATGAAGTATTGTGGCTGTTTAGATATATTTTTGAGATGACATTTGGTTCTCTTTTGCATGTATCTCACAGCATATTATGGCATTTGAAAATCCACAAATACAAACAACACAGTATAGTAAGAACAAACTGACTTTGTGCTTTTGTCTTGGTAATTAGCAAATGGGCTGCATGTAACACTGAGATTTTGGTTAGGAGGCCTGTGCTATTTGGTTAGGAGGCCTGTGCTGTTTGAGATTTATACCTGTTGCTGTACAAATATTTTTTTATACTATACTGATAAACTTAGTAATGGTTTAAAGCTTACCTGGTTATGCCAACATATAAATGTGCTGTTGTCAGATTGATGACTGTTTCCTCTCCAGTCCAATGACAAATATTTCCAACAGACTACAAATATCAAACTGTGGTCAAATTACATAGAATATGTAGCATAGCACACAGTGCAATGGACTGGTGCAGATTCAACAACTTGTCTTTGAACACAACACACAACACATACACCTCAAATATTGCTGAACTGGACCAAACACACACATTCGAATCCCACCTGCAACTTTGCACAACCTGTTTTCTGCTGCCATTTTATGTTTACATTCTCCACTGACTTGCACTATACTACCAAATACCTCACACTACCAGTACATACCTCATTTGCACCATGTGTTGTTTCATTTCACTGTGTACTGTACACACTGTATATGGTTGAAATGACAATAAAACCCACTTGGCTTGATGTGTATCACATATGATTGCGAGAGGAATCATGGGCAGTACTCAGAGGTGTGCCACTCTAGGAGGTACAGTACAGGCCAAAAGTTTGGACACACCTTCTCATTCAATGCGTTTTCTTTAGTTTCGTGACTATTTACATTGTAGATTCTCACTGAAGGCATCAAAAATAGTTCATTCATAAAATAAAATATAAAAATTAATTATTAATATAAAATAATCATAATATGAATTTTAACAGTTGTCCAATAGGGCTGTCGGCTGTGTAGTAACCTGACTTCTGC
>JAOVVG010000050.1:7500033-7514028 GCA_028566375.1 Leptodoras nelsoni | reverse complement strand
CTATGTGGCCGGCTAGGCACCGGCTCTCCCGTGACCCTGAAAAGGAATAAGCGGCCAAGAAGATGAATGAATGAATGTTGTTTATGCTGATGATTTGATTGCCCACATCCACATTCTGTTAACATGTGAATGATTCTGCATCTGATTCCTAAAACTACCATAAAACAAACAATAATTTAAGAGCAAAAGGTGAATCAGCCTCAGCTGCATGAAGCAGAGTCTTGCTTACTTGTTCCTTATTTTCTTTCTACAATGTATTGTATCTCTTGTGCAGTGATGATGCAAAGAAGTTGAGGTAAAGAATCTCTGCTGACACCGTTTTCTTCTTAATTAAAGGAATTTATTAATACAAATATAAAATAATAACAGAATTAAACAAGTATTGTTTACAAGCCCCAAACTCAGGAAAAACCAGAGGGCCTCTTCTCCATCTAACCCAAAGAGCCTACAGGACCTTCTGTTTATTTCTAAAGAACACTGAAGCTCAGATACTACAGTATCCTGGATACATGAGCTAATGTAATGCTATCGAGATCTAAAGATATTAAATAAAGAGAAGAAGGGATGACTTCAAGGTAATAAATACATGTTATGTAATGTGTTGCTTTCACTACTGCTGGACAAAAATGTTTGTGTTTCAACATTAAATTATGCATTGAAAAAGTAATGTTTGGAAATGTAAAATCTTTTTGTGCTGACTCAATAAATCAGAATTAAAAAAGAAAAATCAATAATAATAATAATAGTTGTACCTAAAAACAATAGGGTTCCCAAGACTTTTGTACAGTACTGTATATTTATATAACTTGAGCATTAATGACTACAACACATTAGATATTTGAAAATATATAAACATAGCACAAAAAGTAAGAAAATTTGTGATTGGTAGAATATTTCTTTGAGGTAACAATGCATCTTGGCAATAAATCTTATACCGTGGAAAAGGTTGTTAATTTCCCTTTTAAGTTCTTTGTAAGGAACATGCATTTGTGGGATGAGCAGTAGATCTGAGAATGTGGGTTGTGCCAATGAAAAATTTGTCAAATCTTCTCTGCCAAGAGAAGACAACATATTGGCAATTTAACAGTTTATCCATTTAACAAACAGGAGCCTCAGTAGCGTGTGGAAGTACCATACACAGCCACAACAGCCTGGCACCTCCTCCTCATGCTGGTCACCAGCCTGGTCACACACTGCTGTGGGAAGTCATCCCATTCTTCAACCCCAAGCTGATCCCACAAGTGTTCAATAGGGTGGAGGTTAGGACTGCTGGCAGGCCATTCCATCCTCTCCACTCCCAAATTCTGCAGGTAGTCTCTGATAATCCCAGAGCATTGTCATCTTGGGGGATAGAGTTCGTTCCCAGACTGTGGAGATATGGGATTGCCACTCTCTGTATTGAGATCAAGCTACGATTTTCCAGTAAGGGAGATGCCACCCCAAACCATCACACTGCCTCCACCAAAAATGTTACTCTATCAGTGCAGCAATCAGCATAGCATTCTCTGCGTCTCCTCCACACTTTGACCTTCTGATCCAACTACCATATGCAGAATCTGGACTCATTGCTGAACATAACGTTCCTCCACATTTTCAGTTTCCAGTGCACGTGTTGCCAACACCAGTGCAAATGGGCCTGATGGTGAAGAGCAGCCATGGCAGGCCTCATGGCAACCCGATGAGACCGGAGATTGGCAATCAGCCACCTGATTGGCTGCACCTGGGGATACCAGAAGCTCAAAACAATAGCAAGAGCAAATTAAGCTGTTTGGCAATAGCAGAGAAGATTTGGCACATTTTTCATGGGTGCAACCCACATTCTCAGCTCTACTGCTCATCCCACAAATGCATATTCCTTACAAATGTGGCCTAATTTAAAGGGGAAATTAACAGGCTTTCCAGTGGTGTAATCATAATTCCAGAGTTGTACACAAATGTAGGAAATGTGTGTGTCCTTCCAAAAATGTTTTAAACATGTACAAATTATTTCTACAGCTACAAACCTTTTTTTTACAGCTACAGCCTTTTCCACACATGTATACATTGTTTCACAAAAGCAAAATCTTTTTGATACTAATTTGAACTTACTGACCCTTGCCTCCTTATTAATGTGTTTCTGGATTACCATTTGATCTTGTTTGCCAATTCATACCATTTTACCTGCATTTGGAGTCGCTTCTGCGTTCACATAAATAGCAAATGTATTAGCAGGAAAGTCCAAGGTTACTTTTCAGTTCATACAGTAGGCCGTCCACTTGGAATCCACCACAACACAAGGATTCATCACATGTAAGACCTAATTATTCAATGTGTATCAATAATCTTCAGAGAACTACATGAATGGAAAAACTTTCTGTTGAAATTGGTTCCAACTTGTTTCTTGGTCCTAATCATTTGAGCAAGAGAGAAAGGGGCAGAAAAATGGATGAGGGAGATGTACTAAGTGAAGAGAAATAGAGACAGAAAGCTTAAAGGATGTCTCAAAATGGTGGTAAAGGATGAGGGAAGGGAAATGGATATACACAGATGTGAAAAAAAAAAAAAACAGTTTACACAAACTGCCATTTTGTCCCGCTAACAATCTGAGAGCCATTTGTCAAAGCCAGGAGGAGGAATAATTCAGCATTCTGCAATACTGGCTGCCACTAGCACATGCTAACAGATGATTTATTGGACCTGAGCTGCAGCTGGCAGTGCCACCCTCCCACATCCAGCAGGGGCAGATGCAGTAGCCCTGTGGACTCTTTTGGGGAGTGATGAACCTAGCCACTGAAAATAATTAATCCAGCACTGCTAATGTTATTACAGATTGTGAGATCCAAAGTATTTTGGGGGAACTTTGGGAAAAGTATAGCACCACATATAAACTGAAAATATTGAACTTCCCAAAAGCAGTTTATGCCCTTTCACCCTTTCCTGAGTGCCAGGTCTTACCTGGAAACTGTGGCCTTGCACCAAAGAACCTCTGCTGCACCTAAGGACTTATATTGAAGTGCCAGAAAAACGGGTATTGGATCTGGTGCAAAATACATAGCAACACCACTTATGCACGTCATTGGTTGCATCTACCAGTGTGTATATATAAAGCGATAGATGTCAAGCTTCTAGAACTGTTTCCAGCATGAGAATGGCAAGTTATCCTGATTTTACACTTTTCAATACAATTTAATAGTTGGAGCTTGTGAGATGGGTCATACCATTTCGGAGGTAGAAGCAAAGTTTGGATTTTCACGTATGAGCATGGTACACAAGCGTGTACCATGACTACAAGAATTCTGGCAAAATCTTAAAGCAATGTTGCCATAAAAAGACTCTGGGTGAATGTGACCAGCGTCTGCTGGCAAGAATCATTTTAGGTGATAGGCGTACAACACTGCCTCAAGTAACATCGGAATTCAATGCTGGGGCCTCAACAAACATCAGCATGAGGACTGTGCAACGTTCCCTCCAAGATCCCGTGGGGACCTACCAAATTTACTGCTAAAACTCCTATACCAGTTTTTCTGGTACTTCAGTATGCTGAACACCATTTCAACTCACCACTTAACAACTCATAGTAATGCAAGTGTAGTAATTCAGGATCCCACAATGCAGTGTCAACCAGAAGTTAGCTTCCCTCTTGATCCTGGTTGCCCTTAAGGTGTCTTCCTTGTCATCTAAAGAGGCATTTTCAATACCACTCTCAAATATCTCTACAAATATTGTAAAGCTACTTTGTGACAATTGTCACATGCAGATTGTTGAACGCAAATGTCCAGGCAGAAGGAAGTGTCTTAGAATTATCTAGAACATCTATTAATTTTATCTAAAGTTAACTTGCTTTGTAGGATGCTATGCTATCTGGGCAAAGAAAAGAACAATAAGTGGCAGCTTCATAATTGAATGCCTTTCAAAGCTGCTTCCCTTCTACAAAGATGATAAATGCTAACCTGCATTCATTTCCGGCTTCAGTTGATTCAGAGACCAATGGATATGGTTTTCCATTTCAGGTTCTTTTTTGTGTTTTGGGTTTGTGTTATTACAAAGTAGATGTCATGAATGACATGAAAGCAAGATTTAAATTGGCTGGAATACAGTGGAATGAGTGATAAATTTGCTTTGTCATTAAACAATAGTTGTTAATGTTTTGAAAGATAAAAAGGTGGAACTAATTAAAATGCTGTAGCACTAATCACTTATGGCCAAACTCTTTAAATAGAATGTGCATGGGAAAGTGTGAGGGAACCTGCTATGTGCGTCTTCAATTGGGAACTAATTATTTAATCAAAGAAGAAATAAATGCTTGCCAAGCATTGCTCAATCAGATACATAATAACACTGCTGTGAAATAAGAAACTGCATTAGATGGGAAATTTTACTAAGCAAATCTGAACATCTGAATCAATGTTTAATGATAACATGGTTGGGAAAGAAGTGTTAGGTAGATATACAAAATATAGCTAATGTCCTTTTTTTGTAATCTGAAGCAGCCCATCTAGTAGAAGGATTCTTGCTAAAGAAGAAAAAACAGGCCAGGACTTCTGACAGTTCGGTTTAGATGCTTTTGACCACCTTGGTTCGCTAGTTTAGCTAGGTGCATTATACTAAATCTGCAACCTGAAATGTTGGTATTGCAGATGCTCCTCTATCTGTTTATTATGGGAGCTCACCATCTTTTCTCACCTTTATTACTGCCAATTCCCACCCACTAGCTCATTTCCACAAACTTTCCCACCTTCATCGCTGCCAACTCCTTCCCACTAGATCATTTTCACTTAGTGCACAACAGCTAGCACCCTGAGAGAGTGAGAGCTAATACATGCTTCCTACAAGATACAGAGAAGCCATCTACCACATCTTTTTGAACTTCTGCCCATTCCAGGGCAGCTAAACATGCTTGGAGGGAAGCACTAACTGGTGCCTTTAATATTCACAAATTGACTACAGTTGGCTTGCAATTATCTTTTTTTCTGGTTGAAAAAGACCATTAGAATTGTCAGGATTCAAAACATACTGGGTATGAAGATTGAAGAAAGCATAAAAACATTATCTCTGAAGGAACCCTGAGCTCCTCCTAAAACCCGAGGCCCAAAGCATGCTATCACGTCTGGCTCCACATTTGTAAAATTATTTGCAGTCCTTGAATACAATAGTGTGGCTGCTTTTAATATGATTTAACTCTAATGTAAAGTCAAGAGCAGATTGTTATACATCTAAAAAAGTGACAAGAGCAATATTAATGTTAAGATTCCGCTGTGCACATACAACTAAAGGCCTTGTCTGTCACAGCTTGGGGTTTGGTCTCGGTATATCAGTCTCTCTCCTGTCATTGCAGACCCAGCTCCCTCCACCACCCTGCCTCCACATCACCTAACCTCATGACCTACACCACCTGTTCTGCATTCTACCTCGAGTACTAGCCACTCACTGCTTCTTCTCTGCCAGATTGTTTAGTGTCTAATGCCTGAACTCTCCCTCCATTGTTATTCTGTTACCTGCCTGTGTTTTTCTGTCCATTTTTTTGTAAATGGATTTTACCTCTGTCTGACCTGCTTTACTCTGTTTGCCCAATCAGTTGACTCATTTCAGATTTGGATTCTGTCTGTGTCTGCCTTCTGGTCTGTTTGCTATTGTGGACTTTGCTACCCAGCAAAGATATTTTAACCTTCCTTCTACCTCATAGGTTGTGCTTTTTGGTCTGGTTCTTTGTTGCTCTGACATTGTCTAGCTTCCCTGACTTTTTCATAAAGTTGTGCTCATTGTAACACCAATAACACCTTGGATAGACAGTAATCAATGCATGCAAAAAGTGTTAGTGTATTCCTGATAATTCTTTATTTCCCAAAGTATGACAGACTGTGACATATTCAATATTTGGCTTACCATTTAATTACTAATAAACTGAAATTACAAAGGTGTTATGGCCTTTTATTGCACTGCATGATTGAATGGTTGTAAACTAGCAATTTTCTAGCAATTTATTACAAATGGCTTGATTAATCAGGAGCATTCAAGGGTTGAAACTGCTGGATAGTCAGACTGAAAGACTATGCTACAATACATTTCTAAAATTTTAAACTCAGTGAGTCTCAGTGCAAAAATAATTCTTCTATGCTTTGATGTGATGACTGCACAGTTAGAAGGTTTCAGCTCAACATGCATCCAGTTCTCTTTCCTCTAGGTGAAATCTTTTTGGCAGCATCTTCTTTTTCTCCATCTCACGTGTATTTTTGGCAGCATTGTACAAGGAGTACCGTTATCAACAACTCATTACCATGTAATAAATGAGCTCCTTAAGCAGAGAACCGGGCCATGGTGATGCATAGCGGACACATTGCTCTAATAAATCATGTCGGCAGTTGTAAACACGCAAGCAAACTTTTGCACTGGCGGTTTATGAATGGGCTGACAGTGTACCCCAGTCCCATTGTCAATGGCATAATGCAAGCTGCTAACCTGATTCATAATATAATATTCATGTATTCATGGAAATAGTATGGGGTATAGCTTAAGCTATAGAAAATAGGTATGGCATAATCCATTCAACGTTAACACCGTAGTCAGAAAATCAAACTACAAAATTCATTAGTGATAAATAACTGCCAATTACTTTGTCAGCATTGTAGTTATGGCATCCATTTTGTGCCATGTGGCATCACTGCCATAGAACAGCAGTGACAGACTGCTTACCACCTTACCACCACCAAATTACCTTCACTCCTCAGTGACATCCCTGTTACTTAATGTCCCCTTCTATGCAATGTGAATTTGTTCTCCAGAAATGAAAATTCATATCCATCTGGTCCGCCTCTCTGTCCTGATACATAAGAAACATCTCCATTTTGCAGCATTCTGAGTAATTCAATGTTAAATGAGACACTGTTATTTGCACCCTTTAAGGAAATCTATTAATAAAGTATAATAAAAACTCCTACTACTACTATTACTAATACTACTACTAATAATATGTCTAGACTACATCCAGACTATTGTCAGTTGGTGTTTTATTTGTACCCCTTAGGCCAAAAGGTCAAACCTTTTGCCTAAACCTCTTAATTGCCTCATTCTCATAGTGCACAATGTAAATGGGCTTTGATTTAGCATCTACAGAGCTAGGTGATACAGAAATTGTGTTTTTCTCTCCATTTTTTCCTCTCAGTCGTTGGTTTTTCTGCCAAGACCCCTTCAAATCACACAATTATATAGAGTCCTTGCAGATATAGAGTCACTGGATCCTAATCAAGACTTGGCGAGTATCTTTGTGATGAGATCTTCCACCAAATCTATCTCACAGACACACTTTCCTCAGAGAAACAGAGAAACTAAGCTGCCTCACATTTAATAACAGAGAAGCTGTTAGATCCAGCTCTTTCTCAAGTCTCTGGTACATGCTGTATGTATTGGGAAATGGAATAAAACCCGCACATTAACTACTATGTAGTGTGTATTAAGGTCATTTATCCCTCATGGATAGACTTCAAGCCTTGATCAGGAATGTAATGTGTGTATGCTTGTGTTTCTAAACACAAAATGTGCATAATGAAAGAGTGATTGAGAGAGTGATGAGAGGGAGCGCTAGAGAGGAAAGCAAGAAGTAAATGTGAGACAGTAATCAGTAGCTTTGCTCTGGGTCATCTATCAGCACCAGGCAAGCATGTTGGACTGATCCAGCCTTTAAATTGCCTCACATAATTACCATCATCATTCCACCATGGTCAGAGTCATTGAAAAACAAGGCTGTTTTCTTTGACCAAATCTCCTCGACATTGTCATTACAGCCCTGCTTTCCCATTTTCCTTCAGAAGGACATATTTCAAGTAAAAGACAATTCCTCAGGCTATCAGCCGGATCACTGCTAAATTTTTCACTGATGGACAAATGAACAGATCAGTGAAAGGACAAGTATACAGACAGACAGACATTACACAATGTATATGCAGAGTAAAATTTAAAATACAGTAGACAAGTCTCAGTTAAGGCTTTCGTATTTAATTTAACAACACTTCTACCATTCAGAGTTAAAGACTGAAAAACTCCTGATTTTTTCCTATATTGCATGTTCTTTATTACCATCTCATACAAAGCATGCAGGACAAAGGGGGAAGTCTACTTCCTGTCAGCTGTCGTTTTTCTTATTTCGCGTGTGGCTTACCAGATTGAAACCTTAGATTGCATTAATTAATGTAGCGCTTCTGTTCTTTGTCTTCCAACACACACACACACACACACAATTACTGACTCCACATAATCCAATATGCCCCTTTTACACACTTTTGTTATCTCTGTCAATCCAAGGATTACATTAGGCCTCATCTCAAGGGCTTGGACTAGATCATATTACCGAACCATCAGTACGGAGGTCTATTAAATTAGCTGTCCAAAAACAGCTGTGAGTGCTGGGGTGTGTTTCTGTGTGCATATGTGTGCATATGTGTGCTTGTGTGTGCTTGTGTGTGTAAAAAATGAATGTGTGTGTAAGTGAATGTGTGTGGCTGTAGGTCAGCCAGGATGTGGCATCTGTTGTCTGAGAAAGATTGAATACATGATGAATGTTCTCAAGGTCATAAGGTCCCCGTCAAGTTGTTAGGGTTCAAACACCTCTGGCCTCTAAAGTGACCACAGGAAAGCAATCAACTTCAAACAAGGCATATTGGCACATCCAATCTGGGAATAATTGGCAATCAAATTTGCCCTCTCCCATGAAGAGAGGGAGGCACTAACCTTCATGGCCCTCTCTCTCCTATGCTGTCTTGAAGAGCAAAGAAAGAATGATGCATCACATAATCGCTCATGCTCTAAGGCCTGAGTGTCTGTGTGTGCATGTTTTTCTATCTTGGTAGGGACCAAAAATCCCCACAAGGATGGGAATATCTGATAATTGTGACCTTGTGGGGAAATTTGGCTGGCCCCTATAAGGAAAGAGGGTTTGTGTTGTATTTCTAAACACTAAAATAAAATAAAATAAAATAAAAAATACCAAAATAAAGAGCACAAAGTGTGAATGTGTGTGTGTGTGTTTGTATATCTTTGTTGGGAGAAAATTCCAGAAAAGGGGATCCCCAAAATGATAAAAAAAGTCAGGCAAACAATAACTTCAAATTCAAAACCATGTTTTCCTCCTGTAATTATTAAAACAATTTCTGAAATGCTGCACTGTTTTGGACCAAGACTTTGTTCTCTGAACCCACACCAACACATACATAGTAGAGATAAAAGAGAGATAGGTTTGTCCTCATGCCTACCCTCCTTTATTTTTATGTAATTCCTGTACAGCAAGATGTCCTTTCATCTGCTTAAAATGTCAGTTCTCTCAGGAAATGGGCAGCATAAAAACGAATATCATCTAATTTGGTTTGCTTCCCTCACACCACTCTGTCAATTATACCCTTCAACTTTCTACTGAAACTATTTTTTTCTTTTTTTAAATCCTCATCCCTGGCTGTACATGTGATGCCAGGAGAAAATGGTGTGAATTTATGGAAAGGTCAAAATTAAATTAGATTAGTGAAACTGTAACCAGAGGAAATGAGAGGGATTCAAATGATTATTGCTTTATCTGAAAAGAAAGAATAAGTGAAAGTGTGTGTGCATGTGTGTGTGTGTGTGAGAGAGAGAGAGATGTAAGACTAAGCTGAGAATAGACATTTCTTGAAGATTAATTTGCTGACACGATAGGCATGGGGAAGACGAGTAACAAGCATGTTAGACAAAGTGCAAGAGCATGTAGGTAATAAAAAATGGGGAGTAGATAAAACTGAGACAGCTGTCAAATCCATGATCAATGAACACTTTTTACGGTGGATGCAGCTGTGAAAGCTTAAGAGGGTAAAAGGCATTAACATTCTTACAGTCATGCCAAACAGCTGAATGTGTGAGAGAGAGAAAGAGCACAAGAGAGGGAGTGAGAGAGAGAAAGAAAGAGAGAGAGAGAGAAAGAAAGAGAGAGAGAGAGAGAGAGAGAGAGAGTGGTTGTGTTGTAGAAGTAGAAGTAGTAGTAGTGGTGGTATTAGTAGTAGTCAATCTCTTCTGATAGCACCTATTTATTATTTGTGTGATTGTGTGCTGTTTGCACAGATGTCTCTGTGAAAGCACTTGAAAACAAAAGCACGCAAATTGTCACACTTGGTGATATTTTACGTCAGCATGCTCTGCTGTACGTCATTCTTCTGCTCCTCAAAAGAAGCGACACTAGGGAGCACACTTACACCAGAAATGAGGAAAATGTGGGCAGAGGGAGTGGTTGTATAACATTGCATTTTGTCTTAGCTGATGGATTATTTTCCCAAACTTGAGAAAGTAGGATGTATTTGCTTTAGTGAATATTCCTTACAGAGTACCTTTACAGAGTAATCATATAATGCCAATAAATAACAGAAAAAGTCATACAATGTCTTGGTCTTGTTTGGATGAATGAAAGCTGTGTAATACTCTGCTTGCCAGTCATATCGTAAAGGTATGTAATATTTTGCAGTTATTTGTGCTGTCTCCTAGTTTTCTGTATTCTCTTGTTCTCTCTCTGACCTGCCTGCTGCACTTCTGTTACAGTTTCTTCCCGTGCTCTCTCAAGCAGCACAAACTCCAAATGGAGATGCTGGGAGATGACAGCAGAGAGATATAAAAGTGCTGAGAGGGAAGGAAAAAACTATACGAGGCTCTCTTAGAACAAATATACACATACACAACAGAGTGAGAGGAAAAGGTTTTACTGATGTGGAGTTGCGTGTGTGCAGGAAAGCTATGATTGCAGGCAAATGAAATATTAAACAGTATTTTCAAATTAGAGATGCTAAGAAAGAGCAAGTAAAAGAGTGTTTAATAAGCACTTGAGTCAATGACGGTTATTTATTAAAATCTGCCAATGTCACCTGAAGTATACAAACCAACTCCCCTGAAGTTGTGCACAAATGACTCTATAAACTCTATAAAAGCCTCTATTTGATGCCATCAACTCCCAGGACGTCAGTACATCCATACTGGCATTCATCATTCTTGAAACTGCATTTATTATTATGTTTCATTGTAATCATTGAATTTACTAAAGTTACTGAATAATAGACACGGAATGAGGATGATTTCAGTGTACTTTCATGCTGTCATCCAAATTCTCAGTTCTATCCTCATGAATTCAGTATGTATTTACAGTATGTGAACATATACACCACTGTAATGACCAAAACTGTCTTGCATGCCATAAACCATTGATTTCATTTTTAAAAAATGCTATTCCTTTAATTATATAATGTCGATTCACAGCATATGATTGTGCTTCCACAGGCATAGTCAGTTTGTACTAATGCCTGACGATGCCATAATTTAACACACATCAAATACAATTCTTTTCACTGTAAAGTCAATTAAACTTGACTTTGTGTGTGGGGGGGGTGTTTGTGTGTTTCTGTCTTTTCAAACCTTTACATCAGTGAACTGAGATCAGGGGAATTTTGAGCAGCATAAGCTGGGATCAAACACTGCTAGGACTAAAGAAAGAGAACACACACACGGTTGTGTCATGGTATACTTCACATAATTATTAATGCAGCTAATTTATGCTGGTTTAGAAAAGCTTAACCTGCACAGCAAAGGCAATTAGATTGGCTTCACTCAGCCTTCTCTACCTCATTCTTATTATTATTTTTTTTTAATGCTCTCCATGAATTGGTCTGAACAGCAGGAAATGAAGTCACGTCTGAAATTATTGGTCACCTCCCAATCCCCAAATGAGTTCAAGGTGAGTAATGGTTGCTATTCAAGGACAAACCAGTGTCAAGCCCAGACTTTCCCTTTGTATTCAGGCCCCATCTGGATATATTTTTACTTCTTTATGTCATTTGCCAATCATAGCATCCGTTGTGTTTTTGCCCTTTTCCCTCAAAAGTGGAAATTTTACAATTCTAAAACTACTCCTTAGACACTAAGGAAATAGAAACAATTTATGAAAACAAGAAACATTTTCAGGAATGTCTTCCTAAGAGCCAATAATGCTTTGCTCTAATAGCCGTCAGTTATTTCAGCTCTAATACAAACCCCATTTCCAGAACAGCTGTGACTTTCTTAAAATGCTATAAAAACTGAAATCTGTAATTTGTTAATTCATTTAAAGCTTTATTTAACAGACAAAAGGACAAAGAAAAGACTTTCAGTGTTTTCATTGATGAGCTGTGCTGTTGTAATTTGTGCAGAACGAGGCCTGGAATTGTCCTGCTGAAATAGACACGGAGTTCCTTGGAAAATACATTGTTTAGACAACAGCATATCGTTTCTCCAAAATACCAACAAAAGCCTCTGCATCAATGGTACCTTCACATATACAGATCATCCATGCCATCACCGATACTGTTTTTTATACTTTTCATTGGTAGCGGTCTGGATAGTCTTTCATATTTGTCACGTAGAATCCAATGTCTGTTTTTTCCACAAACAAGCTGAAACATGGACTCATCTGACCACAGAACAGGTTTCCACAGTCTTTTGGTCCATCTCAGATGACTTCAGGCCCAGAGAACTCACCAGTGCTTCTGCATAAAATTAATATATGGCTTCCTCTTTGCATAATGCAGTTCCAGGTTGCATTTATTAATGCAGCAGTGGACTGTATAAAGTGACCGTGATTGAAGTACTCTCTAGCCCATATGTCCATCACGGTAGCATGGTTTCTCAAACAATACAACCGGCTTGACGGACACACAATCAGTAGTGGTTTCTGCCTATGGCCTTTATGCACCAAGATTTCCACAGACTCCCTGAACCTTTTCATGATATTATGAACTGTAGATGGTGATAGACCTAAATTCATTGCAATCTTGCACTGAGAAACACTGTTTTTGGACTAATTAAATTATAACCATAACCCATCCTTGCTTACAAAGACTAAGCCTTTGGTGGATGCTCCTTTTAGACTCAGTCTTGATGAACTCACCTGTTACCAGTTACACTGCTAATTGTGGAACCTTCCAATGTTACTTGTATAAACTTTGTCTTATTTTGCCTCTGTCCCAACTTTTTTTGAGTGTGTTGCAGGCATCAATTTCTAAACTTGTTTATATTTAACAAATAGAATTAAGCTCATCATTGAAAATATTTTCTTTGTCATTTATCTTTAAATAAAGTGTCAACCAAATTAACAAATTACAGATTTCAGTTTTTATATTTTTAGAAAGTGTCCTGACCTTTCTGGAAATGAGGTTTGTAGTTTAAAACGGAATGGGACTCTCGAATGAATGAGCCTGAGGATATGCATAAATGAAAATATCATTGAGAATATTATTTGTTTCAGTGCAATGTTATTTGGCAAAGGCCTGAGAAAGAACATGCACTCACACACATACAAAAGAAAACATGGAATACGATTTGAGGCCAATATTAATTACAATTAATAAATGACAATTAATTTGTTTTGTTTTGTTGAAAAAGACAGTGGATACAACACTTATCTTAGACAGATGAGTTAGATTTATATGAGTTAGATGGTTAGCATTAGAAGAGAGCTTGATCTTTTAAACCATTGGGACAGGTTCTTTACAGAAGAACACACATTACATAAAATATTGAAATTATTATATTAAATTGCCAACTTAAAATAGAAAATTGCAATGCACTAAAATAGCTTAGCTTAAATATATTTTACAATTTTCTGACCTCAAGATTTTATCTTCTAGCTGCATTAGTTTGTGTGCACAGTTAAGGTTTAGTGCACAACCTAAAAAATAAAATGCGAAATAAGGATATGCTGGATCAAAAGCTGTTTTACAAGTTGCAAAATAATGATGATGATAGCAGTATTGTTAGATTAAATCAAATTTTCTGTGATTAATGTGATAATTACTATTAATATTATTGATGCAGGGATATAGACACAAAATACAGTTACTACATGTGCAGCTGTTAAAGATCACGGTGTGATTGTTGACTCCAGTCTTTCATTTGAAGCTCATGTAGATATTATTACTAGGATAGCCTTCTTTCATCTTAGAAATATTGCTAAAATAAGAAATATAATGTCGCAGCACAATGCAGAAA
>JAOVVG010000050.1:7485171-7498546 GCA_028566375.1 Leptodoras nelsoni | reverse complement strand
TGTTGATTTCTTGTCTTTGTAAAGCTGCTTTGAGGCAATGTCCTTTGTTAAAAGCGCTTTAGAAATAAAATTGAATTCAATTGAATTCAATGGGCACTGTCCTCTCACAGAGGCAGGGTCAGCCACTAAACTCCATCCCATGGCCTACTTTTCGCACAAGCTCAACCCCGCTGAACAAAACTATGATGTGCGAGACTGGGAGCTTCTCGCAATCAAATTTGCCTTGGAGGAGACACTGGCTGGAGGTGGCTAAACATCCGGTTTCCATTTGTACAGACCACAAGAACCTCGAGTACATCAGAGCTTTGAAGCATCTGAACTCATGTCAGGCCAGGTGGGCAATTTTCTTCTCCCATTTCAACTTTGTTCCATCTTACAGACCAGGCTCCAAGTAAAGGAAGGAACCCATTTCCAAAGCCACTGACCCCGAACCGATCATCCCGGAGTCAAGATTCTTGCAAGCCATAGTCTGGGAGCTGGACTAGAAAACGTGATCTCCAACCCACCAGAGGGAGTATCCAGTGTCCGCCAAATAAACTCTATGTTTCCTCTTCCCTGCATAGATCCCTCATCACGTGGGCCCATGTCACACCAGGGACAGGGCACCCAGGTACGCGACGCACCAAAGAGCTCATCTGATCCAAATACTGGTGGCCCTGCTTGACCCTTGAAGTCCAAGAATTCATTGCTTCATGTCCTGTTTGCACCCAGGCCAAGGTACCCCCGCACCTTACCAGCAGGTAAACTATACCCACTGCCTATTCCAGAGATTTTTCCACATTTATCCATTGACTTTCTCACTGACTTGATGCAGTCTCAGGGCAAAACCGCCATTTTAGTCATTGTAGACCATTTCTCTAAGGGTGTGAGATTTATTCCTCTCCAAGGCCCACAGCCATGGAGATGACAGAAGCTCTCTTCCAGAATGCATTCCAGTTTTATGGTCTTCCCAAGGATATAGTTAGTGACAGAGGTCCCCAGTTCATCTTCCTGGTCTGGACCTCTTTCATGGACAAGCTGGGCATAACTGTAAACCTAACTTCAGGGTTTCACCCCCAAGCCAATGGTAAAGCCATCCAAGTTAATCAGGAATTAACCAAATTTCTCAGACTGTACTGCCAGCACCAGCCACAAGAGCGGGTCCGCTACCTCACACGGGCCGAGTATGCTCAAAATTCCATTAGACACACTTCCACTGGCCTCGCCCCATTCAAGTTAATTCTAGCTCACCAGCCACCATTGTACTCGTGGAATGCTTCACCCACTGAGAGCCACGCCATTGACAGCTGGTTCAGGAGAAGTGAGAGACTCTGGGCCCTCACCCACCAGCAGCTGTCCAGAGCTGTCGCCCAGATGAGGAAGGCTGCAGACAGAAAATGAAGACCCACACCCAGGTATCAACCAGGCAACCAACTTTGGGTTTCAACCAAAGCCTTCAGAAGCCCCACAAGCATCGGAAAACTGAGCCCTAGGTACATTGGCCCTTTTCCCATTCTAAAACAATTAACAAGGTTTCTTACAGGGTCCAGATTCCATGCCACTGTAAGATTCACCCCATCTTCCATGTCAGCGTCCTCAAGCCAGACCAGACCAGGCCCTTGGACCAGGAAGAGGTCACCACCATGCCTTCAGGGGCTGGAGCCCCACCCCAGGACAACACCTTCACAGTCAAAGAGAGTCTCAGAAAAAAAGGGGGGATTCAGAAAAAAGGGGGGCAGACACTCCAATATCTGGTATCATGGGAGAGGTACGGCTCAGAGGAGGATTCCTGGATTACAGCAGAGAACATCCTCAACCCACACAACCTACAGCTTCACGCAACCCGGGAATACCCAGGAAGATAGTACGGCTGATTGCCTACGGCTGCCAGAGGGCACCCCAGACACCCTGGGGGGAAACTACAAGCTGGGACTACAACTCCCACAGGGCCCACCTAATCGGGCGCACCTGTTGGCAGCCATTTTGAAAAGCTTGTTTAGCCACCCTGGGAAGGATAAAAAGGACTTATTCAGTCCTCCTCAGTGCAGATCAACATTTGTTATACTGCCTTCACGCCACTCATTTCTACAAACTTCAGTGCTTTATCTCAAAGTTAAGTTTCTCTCCACTAGTCTTGTCACTTGTACAGTTTAGCACTTAGTCACATTTTCCTGCACTCTCAGTTTTTTTTGTTTTTTCCCCAGTTCGTCAAGCCAGAGCGTTGTGCTTGCCTGCCCTGTTCCCAACACGTTAATGGACTTCCTTTGTGCTTTGAACCTGACTTTCTTTGTTATTATTCCTATGCCTCTCACCCGTTGTTTGACCACGCTCTGAGCACTCTTGTATTTTTGGACTTTGATTATTGTTTTATGAACTCTGTATTTTGCCTGCTTTTCTGTGTGACATTAAAAGTATCTGCACTTTACTCCAGCTAGTGTGGGATCATTACATATATTGTATTATCATATAAACTCTCTGTTAATTAGACTGTCTTCTAATTACTGAAAAAAATTACCTTAATTATTGGAAGAACAAAATGGCATATTATTTTTTCTATAAACACCTAAATGGCATTTTTATCCTCCTTAATTCTGGTAGTAGCAGTAAAAAAAGATTGTTGGAGCTCAGTTTCTAAGAGCCACTAATATCTTTAATGGGCTTCTAATCAGAGAATGAACGAGACAGGTCTTAACTTGGCCCAACTTCTAATAAAGTACTTAAAAGGTGACCAAGCTAAAACAATTTTAATATATCAGTGAAGGTTTGTGACCTCTGTAAGTGGTAGTTTTAGATGCTCACTCAATAGTGTCACTATGTATTTATTCTATCATCTAGTAATAATAAAGTAACTACTAATTAATTGCCATAAATAAACTGTATGCAGCCTCTGTAAGGGGTAGTTTTAGATGTGCACTCACTAGTGTCACCCTGTATTTAGTCTATCATCTAGTAATAATAAAGTAACTATTAATTAATTGCCATAAATAAACTGATGAATGTATTTAAGTCTATTTGTCCTTGGATTAAAAATGAATTCTTACTGTATAAGTGGGCAATCACAAATCCCATTAATTAAGTGTGAATACAAAATTGCCTATAATAGCTATCATAACAGAAGTGGTGCTAAATCCATAAATAGCTCCAATGGATGTGTAAAGTGCATGGCAGATAAATTTAATATCCGTGCCATAGCTCAAAATGTCAAAGTAACAAATAACATGTCACGCTGATTTGAAGTCATTTCACACGTTCCTCAGAAAGCTTTGATAAATTTCACTGAGCTGTCAGTGTAGCACAAGGGCAAAGTAACAAGCTGACAAGGAGAGATTCGAAAACACACACCAGCACACATGCACTGTCCATGAAAGCCTGGAAACCTGACACTAAGTGGAATGCGATTTTTAGGTAAATATATTTATAAAATTGTTGGTGCTGAGATATGTATTAACCAATGTCAAAATTATACCAAAAATATACTGAGCATAAATATGAGCAGAAGAAAATCTGAATAAAAAAGGTCTATCCCTCAAACACCATTTGGTGCACATTTTAAGAGCACTTTAATCTTTCAAAGCACCAATCTTTTTCCCAAATGAAATGTCAAGAAACTATAAACACAACTATTTGTAGCTAGAGTAAAAAAGAAACATGCAGCATCCCTTTGGATGTCTCTGCTGGGGTCTCTAAAACTAATTATCTTTTCAAAAGAAAAAAAAATCTTAAAAAAAAAAAATATTAACCTGCACATTCATTTTGTGGCTTAAATGAACATTAGCTCATAAATTCATATATAAGTATTATATAAATGACTGTTCTAATCCACCTGGTTTGTAATAAACCCTAAACTAAATTACATAATGTAAAAGGTACATAATGTACAGTATGTATACTAAAGTATAATGTAAAAACTAAATAAAGCATGCCAGACCTTTGTCCCCCTTTAATTTGATAGAGCAACCAACAACATTCTGTTATAAAAAAAAACAAACAAACAACAAAAAAAAAACAAGCACTCATAAAAAAAAAGAAAAAATAACTACAAATTACCGGGTTGCACACTTTTATAATGGGGTGTGTGACTACTCTCAAAACAACTGCATTCAAACTCACACTCAAAAGTAATAATCATACACCTGTGAATCAGTTGTTTCAATTTAACCCCAAATTCTATGACCATTCTTCCAGAAGCGCATTTGTGAGGTCAGACACTGATGTTGGAGGAGAAGGCCTGACTCACAGTCTCCACTCAAATTCATCCCAAAGGTGTTCTATCGGGTTGAGGTCAGGACTCAAATTCAAGTTTGTCCACACCAAGCTCGCTCATCCATGTCTTTATGGACCTTGCTTTGTGCACTGGTGTGCAGTCATGTTAGAACAGGAAGGGGCCATCCCCAAGTGGTGGTGTGCTTTACACCACTGCATCTAACCCTTTGCATTGCCCTTGGTGATGTAAGGCTTGGATGCAGCTGCTCAGCCATGGAAACCCATTCCATGAAGCATTTCCCCACTCTGTCATTTTACATGGCCTACCACTTCATGGCTGAGTTGCTGTTGTTCCCAGTCACTTCCACTTTGTTATAATACCACTGAAAGTTAAATGTAGAATATTTAGTAGTGAGGAAATTTTACAACTGGTGCCGCTAGACTTCACTAAGCTCCTGAGAGCGACCCATTCATTCACAAATGTTTGTAGAGGCCGTCTGCATGCCTAGGTGCTTGATTTTATACACCTGTACCCTTGGAAGTGATTGGAACACCTGGATTCTATGATTTGGATGGGTGAATGAATACCTTTGGCAATATAGGGTATGAAATCTTTGTTGTTGAACAGTATAGATCAGGAAAGGGGTTCAAAAGAATTTCCAAAACATTACATACACCTTGGAACAATGTGATAATCATCAACTATTGGAGAAAATGGGGCCAGTGAAGAAAACAGGGACAAAAGAATATATTGTCAGGGTGCCTGCCAAGAGACATATGGCAACATTAAAGAAGTTGCAGGATATCTGGCAAGTACTGGTCACTCCCTTCATGTGAGTACAATCTCTCTGAATCTTCACATGTCTGGGCTCTGGGGTATGAGGCACAGTGGCTACCCCATAGCCCTTTCAGATTAACAAAACAAATATAAGATCAAGGTAAATGTTTTTTTGGTATACGTTTAAAAGATATGTTTGGAGCAAAAACAAGACAGCTTATCACCAAAGAACATCCACTGTGAAGCATGGTGGTCGTAACAACATGCTTTGGGTCTGCTTCTCTTTAGCTGAGACAGGGTATAAAATCTATCAAGGTATAGAAAATCATGTATAGCTCCAAATATCAATCCATTTTGAAACAAAACTTTCAGGCCTCTTTTAGAAAGCTAAATTCCAGCATGACAATGACCCAAAGCACAAATCAAAGTCAGCAAAATAGTTGCTTCAGAAAAAGATTATAGAGATTAAAGATTAAAGCAATATTACTGAATTGCCCAATTAGAGCCCAGATCTAAATCTGAAACCTGTCTTTATGGACTTTTGCAAAGGGGCACAGTCATGCTGAAACATAAAATGATTTATGTTCAAATTTAACTAACATATTAACCAACAATTCTCTAAAATGCTTTTGTTTGCTTTAACATTAACATTACCCTTCACTGTCAAACAGACAAATTGACTGTTGACAAACAGACCATTATCCTTCCTCTTTACTGTTTATACTATACATTTTGGTAGGGAGTATTCTCCTGGCATAAGCCAAATCCAGATTCGTCCATCAGACTGCCATGAAGTGTGATTAATCACTCCAGACATTTCCACTGCTCCAAAGCCCAGCAGAGTCTTTACACCACACCATCCGATGATTGGCTCAGAGTATAGTGATTTTAGGCTTCACTGCAGCTGCTCAGCTATGGAAACTCATATCATGAAGCTTGCCGACACATAGTTCTTGTGCTGATGTTGCTTTCAGGGGTAGGTTCTAACTGTGAGTGTGATGGGGGATAGGTGTTTTTTTTAGCATTTTGTGCCTCAGCACTATATGTGACTTTGTGTGGTTTACCACTTTGTGGTTGAGCTCTTATTGATTCTAGATGCTTCCATTTCAAAGTAATAGCACTCACAGTTGACTGGGGAAGATCTAGCAAGGCAAAACTTGCCCTCAACAACTGACTTATGGCAAAGGTTGCATCCAATGACAGTGCAACATTCACAGAGATCTTTGGTATGACCCATTCTACTGCCAGTAATTTTTCTATGGGGTTTGCATGTCTATATGCTTGATTTTCTGCACCTGTTAGTAATGTTGTAGTCGAATCTGGGCTCAAGACAACCTTTTCACTTACTCTGTCTCATCTTGAATTAGGCTCTGACAAGAGCGACATGGGATGGGCTCATTATAGTAATTTTAGGGGGAGACTGTGAGACAGTTTTTCCCACAACAGTGACAATGTTGAACTCAAAATAATTATACACTAATAAAATGAATCAGATAATTCACACTGTATTGCCTGGTGACAGACTTTTTTTTAAGTCTCTGTCTTACTTGGGTCTCACCTCCTCCTAAGACTTTGTTTTATGCCGGTCTTAGGTAGCTGGTTGCTCCAAAATTGTGGTCTAGACACAGACCTGATGTAAGTGATATCATCCCACCCCTACCTGTTAGCAATGCGCATGGCAGAAACACTTAAATACAGTATTTATATACAGTCATATATACAGATGTGTGACATAGGACAAACGAACATAAAGTGTCTTAGGCTTGTATTGGGCTACCACAAATTGAGGCAGACCATTGAAGTTGGGTTAAGGTCTGGTTATTGACTTGGCATAAATCCTTCAACTTTTCTCCATTTTATTATGTTGGTAGAGAGGTTTGGATCATTGTCTTGCTGCATAATGATTTTCTCTATAAATTGGCAGACAAAATAATTCTGTAGGTTTCTGAATTCATTCTGCTATCTTCATCATTACATCATCAATAAGGATTAATGAGCCCATTTCAGAATCAGCCATGCATGCCCAAGCCATGATCTTTTGTGGCTCAGCTCTGTATTTTTTTGTGGATTGTGATACCTTATGATCACATGGATTTTGCTGGTGGTGGTAGATGCATATAGAAAGTGGCCTGAAATCACTTTTATAAAGTCCATTACTACAAGGAAGACAATAGAAAAACATAATGAGATGCTCAGCTATTTTGTCTACCATGAGCAACCTGTCAGCAACAATGGGCCACAGTTTGTTTCACTAGAATTTGCATCCTTTTTAGCAAGCTCATGGTGCGCAGCATATTAAACCAGCACCATACTACCTTTCAACAAATGGCCTTGCAGAAAGAATCACAGACAGAAAGAAACCATAAAGCATGTATTGAAGGCATCTCAAGACCAAGTAACTATCCACCAGCAACTGAAGAGCTTTTTGCTATTGTATGGAAACACAGACCATACTACAATCAAAGTTTCTCCAGTCACTCAATGCTGAAGCACTAGAATCAAGAATCAATAATGTTAATTTCTCACATGTGCATTTGTAACTAGTACAAAAGTACAGTGAAATGCCAAGCAGCGGCTTGAAGACAGTGCGTTGTAGGATAAAATGCTAATTATTTTTGTAAATAAGGCAAAAATACTAGGAATAAAGAATATTTACAAATGTAGAATGTGTGCAAATGTAAAAACATACAATATTGACAAGTCAAGTAGTGCAGAGTGAAAGTTAAAGTGTCCAAGTGCACTGTGTAAATGATTAATCAGTTGTCCTTAGTGGAGTCCTGTACACGTGCAGGTACAGAAATAAGCTGTGTGTGTGTGTGTGTGTGTGTGTGTGTGTGTGTGGGCACTCATAGACTGTATGTTATGAGGTTTGACTGTTTATTGTCCATATGGCCTGGGGGAAGAAGCTCTTTCTAAACCTCTCAGTCCTGGCCCTGATGGAGTGGAGACATTTCCCAGAGGGTAACCACTGGAACAGATTGTGCTTTGGGTGGCAAATGTCCTTGAGGATCCAATTTGTGGTTGACCTGCACTGCCTGGAGTAGATATCCTTTAGTCCAGGCAGTGCTGTCCTGGTGGTGTGCTCAGAGCATCAGATCACTTTGTGAAGCTGCTATTACCATATAAGGCAGTGATGCTCCCAGAAAGAAGAGACCCTATTATTGCAGAGAAGAAGGTTTTCTTGAAGTTCATCAGCCAAAGGTGACAGGGTGGAGATATATGTGGTCCATGTCCGGTCCTCAGAGATGTGTCCAGACAGCAGAGGATGGTATGGTGGATGGTATGGTAAGGTGGGATCATCAGTGCTGTTTGTCTACTTGGGGACAGGGATACTAGTGAACATCTTAAAGCATCTAGGAATGAGAGAATGGATATGACTTGAGAATGTATATGATTATCACTTTGGATATGAAGCGCGTAACCACTTCCGTGAACTCATCGACACTCAACCTGACTCTCATGTCCTGTAATGTGGCCTCTGATTGGGCAGACCAGCGTCTGACTTCTTCCGTTCTTTCTTTGTTGGAGCTTCCTGTTTTAGCCTTTGTTTATATTTCAGCATGAAGAAGATGGTGTCATAATCAGCCTTTCCAAAGGCAAGAGAGAAGTGGCTTTGTAAGAGTTCTAGAAAGGAGTGTAACAGTGGAAATTTGTGGTTGGTAGATTATTTCTTTGCTGTAACAATGCTTCTTGGAAATAAGGCAGGAAAGCCTGTTAATTTCCCTTTTAAATGGTGTCACATTTGTAAGGAACATGCATTTGTGGGATGAGCAGTAGAGCTGAGAATGTAGGTTGTGCCCATGAAAACAGCTTAATTTGCTGTTGCTATTGTTTTGAGCTTCTGGTATCCCCAGGTGCAGCCAATCAGGTGTCTGATTGCTGATCTCCAGTCTCATCGGGTTGCCAGGAGGCCTGCCATGACTGCACTTCACCATCAGGCCCATTTGCACTGGTGTCGGCAACATGTGCACTGGAACCTGAAAATGTGGGGGAACGTTATGTTCAGCAATGAGTCCAGATTCTGCGTATGGCAGTTGGATCGTAAAGTCAAAGTGTGGAGAAAAAACAGAGAGCACTATGCTGATTGCTGCACCAATAGAGTAACGCCTTTTGGTGGAGGCAGTGTGATGGTTTGGGACGGCATGTCCCTCAGAGGGAAAACAATGCTCGTCATCATTGGAGGCAATCTCAATACAGAGAGATATTGAGAAGAAATTCTGCAACCAGTGACAATCCCATATCTCCACAGTCTGGGAATGAATTCTATCCTCCAAGATGACAATGCTCACTCCCACAGAGCAGGGTTTATTAGAGACTATGTCCAGAATTTGGGAGTGGAGAAGATGGAATGGTCTGCCAGCAGTCGTGACCTCAACCCCATTGAACACTTGTGGGATCAGCTTAAGTGTGTTGTTCGTGCCAGAGTGACCAACACAACCACGTTGGCTGGATGAAGAATGAGATGCCATCCCACAGTAGTGTGTGACCAAGATGGTGACCAGCATGAGGAGGAGGTGCCAGGCTGTTGTGGCTGTGTACGGTTCTTCCACAGGCTATTGAGGCTATTGTTTGTTAAATGAATAAATTGTTAAATTGCCAATATGTTTTGTTTCTTCTTGTAACTTGTAACCTCAATCATCCAGTTCACCAAACACCAAATAAGTCAATGGCAGAATAAGTTGTGTCAATGACAGAGAAAATCTTGCAAATTTTTCATTCAACATTCTCAGCTCTACTGCTCATCCTACAAATGCATGTTCCTTACAAATGTAAAAAGAGAAATTAAAAGAGAAAGAATTTAAAGAATTTAAAAGAGAAATTAACAGGCTTTCCAAGGGTACAATATTTTTTTTGCCTAGAAACATTGTTACAACAAAGAAATAATATACCAAATACAAGTCCCTTTACATTTTGTGCTATGTTTACATAAAACCAGCGAAGAACAATAAATACCCAATACAATAACTGCTGTAAGTGCAGTAACAGCTTTGAGTTAGTGCTCATTAAAGTGCTCTCAAAAGAGGTGGGTCTTCAGTTGGTGTTTGGCAGCAAGTGACTCCACTGTTCAGACACTCAGGCGGAGTTCATTCCAACACCTTGGTGCCAGGACAGAGAAAAGTCTGGATGCTTGCCTTCGACATGACCTGGCTGATGATGGGTCAAGTCAAGCCATACTTGAGGCAAGAAGGGCTCTGTGTACCCATTGGGCTTTGACCATTGCCATCAGGTAGGGAGGGTCTGGACCATTTTTGGCTTTGTAGGCCAGCATCAGGGTTTTATATCTGCAGTGAGCTGCTATAGGAAGCCAGAGTGACATGGCTGAACTTTGGAAGGTTGAATACAAATCAGGCTACAGCATTCTGGATCAGTTGCAGGGCCCTGATGGAGGATATTTGAATTTTTTCAGCAGTTCCTTCCCCAACTAATGTTGGGTGAGCAGGAGCACAGCTGAACAGAGAGGTCATACCATTTATTGTTACTCATGAAACAAACTGCCTCCATTCTGTCCATTCGAAACACTGAGAATGTTTCAGCTGGTTCAATGGAATGGTTCAGAATCTCAAAGAATGTCTCCCATGAAACAAAAAACATTGTAGTCATGTATGTCACTATGGAAGCAGACCTGGGCCCTGATGCCAACAATTGCACATTAGCAGATTGTGCTAAGATGTGCCCCCACTCGCAGTCTGTTTTGAATATTTTTTTATGTTTTTTCTTCCGATTTCTCCATGGAGGCATGTCTCCATTGTTAGGATCCACAAGCTGAAGGATCTCTGTCGACCAAGTGGAGCTATCTTGTAAAACTGATAAGTGGATCTGATTCTGATGTTTAGAAGTCTGATGAAGTCATATCACTGCCAACAACAGAGAGACAAAAGAACACAAAAAAACTATTTAAGTAACTAACAGAAAGAACAGTCTGAGTGGAGCAGTTGCGAAAGTCCCTGGTCTCATCCAAACATACTGCCATTATATCAATGGCACAATCATAACTTCAATGCTAGGTCAGAGTATTCAGGCAGAATATTTTGATATGATTGTGGGACTTTCAATGGAGGTGGACAGACAAGGCAGGCATGGGTATTTCAGGCATTGAACATGGTATTGGGAGGACCACTGGACAATATCTTTAATATATTTCCAGGAGAGGCAGAGGTTATGCTTCTGAAACCAAGGAAAGTCCAGAATCATGGTGCTTGGGAGAATGAGTAATGTAGAATGAAATTGTTTCTTGGTGCAGGGCTCCTACTTGGATATGTAGGGCTGCAGTGATGAAGGAGACAGAGCTGATCCTAGTAGGTCCCCTAGTAGCTCTTGAAGTGGGACATAAAGCTCCTAACCTGCTCTAACATCTAGGAAGTTTCCCGCCATGCCTGAATCAATGAGTGCTAGAAACACAGAAGTGTCATCTGACTATTTTAGCATCACAGGCATAGAACATGTTTGAGATGAGACGAGAGGAAAGGGAGTCACAGCTTGGTATTTGCATTGGACTGGTTCTCTTTCTGGATCCTTTGTACATGAAGCTTGCCTGGGTAGTCAGCGATGAAGTGAGTGGTGTCACCACAGTAAAAATATAATTGCTCTCTTCTATGCTTCTCCCTTATCTTGGCTGTGAGATGTGTGTGGCCCCATTGCATAGCTTAATGAGCAGGTGCAGATGTGAGTTTTGGGATGGCTGGGGGTACCTGATGATTCTTCAACAGGTTATCAAGTCAGATGGAAAGGTCATTCAGGGAATCAGGGAATTCAGAGTAGTGCTCTCATCACAGTTTGCGATACTCTACACACCTGGAGGCATTTCTCTTGGCCCATTCGAGCTGAGTGACAATTGCGAGGTCTTGTTGTTCTGCTGCATCCATGTGTGGCAAAGTAATCTGTCATGATCGAGAGGCGAAAGGAGATGCAATTGCAGTTTAACAGTTTTATTAAAACAACAAAATTGGCAGGCACAGGCAAAATCAAAGGCAGGCAGAAAGTCAAATGATTGGCAAACACTCATAACAGGGATTGTTATGATTATCCAAGTTGTTGGACACATCTAAATGTAAATAGATAGATAGATAGATAGATAGATAGATAGATAGATAGATAGATAGATAGATAGATAGATAGATAGACACAAATCAAACAGTAATCATGAAGACTTCCTCTATGAACATTGGGAATAAAACAGAACACCAGTCCTCTGTATTAGATTTGCACTAGAGCTCCAGGTCTAATGTAGACAGTGAGTGGGATTAAAGCTGCCTGTACACACACTGGGTCATCAGTTCATGTGGGAACTGTACAGCTGGAACTCATGTCCTCACCAGCAGGTGATTTGGTGTCAGTCCACATCAGCATCACACTCAGGCTGGAGTCACGGGCTGCAGTCAAGGTCCCGGGGTGAATTTGTACACTAGAAGATGCTAATATAGTTCAACCACGGGCTTCAGTGATGGAGCAGAGTTCCTGTTCCTCCACCGAAGGTTCCTCAGTTCCACATATGTCCAAAAACTTAAACACAACACGCTCCTTCCACACCGACGTCACCGTGTCTCTTCACCACACGGTTACAGTCATCGGGTTTTTAATCTTCTTATGTTCATCATTTACTGTATGGTGAATCATCGCCCTGTAAATCTGTAAATCTGTTACCATAGAAACAATAACGTGTTCAAATAAGAGCACAGATATAAACACAGAAGACTCATCCACACACGTCCGTCCGACCAATCAGACGTGAGAATTCACAGCGTGTACGTGAGGCGCCAGGGACCGGACCTGCCCTGGGTGATGGATTACATCAGGACTGAGAGGGAGAATGGTGTAAATATCGTGTTCCGTCTTTACTTCACACCTCCTGATGTGTTAGAAATCTCCCTGTCATCTTCCTGAGATTTCTCCCAGGTGTTCCTGAAAAACCCACCGCTCAGACTCAGTTAACTTCTACAAGCAGGACGGAGACGGTTGTGGAGACGGTTGTGTTGCCATAGAAATAAAGCTGCAGAGGTGAAGTGAGCAAGTGAAGTGTTGATCTGTTTATCCTCCAGCAAGTGAACTGGGTGAAGTGCACATTTAACACTCAAGAGCACTGGAACTGAGCTGGACCGTGTGTGTGTGTGTGTGTGTGTGTGTGTGTGTGTGTGTGTTCTCTGGTTCAACAAAGGTTTTAAGACACTGTCTTATAAATAAGACAGAAATTAAACAAATACAATAAATACAATAAAAACACATTTGTGTGAATAAAATTACAATTATAAAGAATTTAAATGATTCTACAAACATCTTTACTAATTTACTGTCATCATGTATTTATTTATTTATTTACAAATATTATAAATATTTATTATTTACTATCTATCTATCTATCTATCTATCTATCTATCTATCTATCTATCTATCTATCTATCTATCTATCTATCTGTCTGT
>JAOVVG010000050.1:7388813-7399085 GCA_028566375.1 Leptodoras nelsoni | reverse complement strand
ACAGAAAGGACCCAGACCGCCCCACCCGGGGATCGAACCCGGGACCTTCTTGCTGTGAGGCGACGGTGCTACCCACTCAGCCACCGTGTCGCCCATGTCCAAGATTTGAAGATATTAAATATTTTTCCTTTGGGATTACCCTGCATTCGGCTCCATCCATCTTCTGCTCAATTCTGACCAGTTTCCAAGTTTATTCTAATGAAAAGTATCCTAACTATATGATACTATCTACACCATGCTTCACTGTAGGGATGTTGTTTTCTTTGGCTTTCCACCAAATAAACTAATCCCCAAAATTCTCATCAGAACAGAGAACCTTTCTCCTTGTATACTGAACATCCAAACTCCAAATAGCTAATGGCTTTCTTGTCAGCATGCTTTCATAAAACTCACCTGTGTGGAGTGTCCAAGCTCATTGTCCTGTGAACAGCTTTTCCCAACCTATATGATCTGTGAATATCTCCAACCCCTTCAGAACTTCCAATAGGTTTTGGGTTGTTTATCTCTGACTAATGCACTCCATACCCAGTCACTGACATTTGGTGGACTGCCTCGTCTAGGTAGTTGTGGCAGATATTTTTTTAAATAATGTATTAAATGAGTCTCCATAGGATGGATGTTTGGGATGTCTTTAGAACTATACGCTGATTGATGCTTCTCCAGTACTTTGTCTCAAACTTGTTTTGGTCTTCATGACGCTGCTTGTTATATTCTTTGACCTTTCAGGAACACTTGTATTCATAGAAAGATCATGCTACACTTTAACTGCACACAAGACTATAATACCCCCAATCCATTTTAATAATATGGGCAATTTTGTGTAGCTTTATGACATAATTCTGGGTATGTCCATTTCACTTCTGAGGTATAACACTACAAAATATAGAAAATAAAAAAGAAGATGCATACTCACAAGGCACTATATTACTTTGTAGTATTATTTAGTCAAATCCCCATGCACCTAACAGATGATAGACAGAGACTCTTTTCTCTGGGTTCAGACATGAATAAGGTATTTACAATGCAGTTAAATATAAACCTTTTTTTTTTTTTTGCAAATGGCGCAGTCCACTTTGGCCAATTTTCCCTGTCTTTTAGAGCACCAACACTTCTATGCAGTTTGGATCTTTGACAATCCTCTTGGATTCTGCACTGAGCAAGGGAATTTGAGGTAAGAGTAAAAAGCGCCAAATCCTCCGAGTTTGGCCCAATTAGTTTTACTATGAATGAGATTTTGATTAAAAAAATGTAAGAAAGAAAGTAGAGTCTGAACATTCAAACCCAGGCCTTATGAAATGCAGAACCAGAAAGAACTGAGGAAATGAATATGACCTTGCTGCCAGGAATAAAAAAAAATATTCAAGATATTTTTATGATGGAAAAGGAGGAAAGTGTCAATTTTCTGTAAAACAAAGTAACATTAAAACTGTCAGAAGTAATTGAATAAGAGTTAGAACAGAGAAAGGCGTTAAAGACATTAAGACTATAATGTAGTCAGGCCTATGATTTACTTCAGAAGTGTATGGCAGGATCTCTGTTCAGGCAATCATAATGCAACTGAGCTCAGCTCAGACCTGCTCGATTTTGGCACGGAAAGTTTGGGGCTAAATTGAAAATCAGGGCCTGACCTTTATCCTACACCTTTCTCCCACTTCACTTCACCTCTGGAAGGATATCAAAAGCACAGGCAAAAGAGTCAAGCGATTGTGTTGTTGCCATGGGGGCTTTGCCGTTTCCGTGTTGTTGCTACATGTCGGTAAATGTCATAGCTGAGGTGCACTTATGACATTCGTTCTACTGTGACATTTGGAGTTCACACACACACACACACACACACACACACACACACACACACACACAAAAACACGGAGTCAAGAGTCACACAATATCTTCAAAAGTTGCTGAAAGCTTAGATCAAAACTCCTATTATAGCACTGATTGCTTGTGCTGACTTCTGTGACCTTGCTGTTACCTTTCGTGCAGGCTCTATAGCTTCACTCTGACAGACACACAGTGCATCCCCTTCATCCCACTAACTTTAATACTCTGACCCAGTACCTCACAAATCCAAAAAGGTAAGACGGTATTGAAGTTGTGAAAACCAGAGGCTGAAGGTCTTGCTCATGCTTAAGACTGGCTCAGGATTGCTGAAACATTGTTATTGTGTCTGTGAGAACAAAAGGAAGTGGATCAGTCGGGTTCATCAAACTCAGCTAAACTACATCCTGTAGTGTTTTTTCGGGAAAGGGAAACTATTGGTTCTTGGACATTGCATGGACACTAAGGTTTAGGAATGTACCCGAATACAAATACATTATCGATCTCAAATGAGATGATGTGTTCTAAAATGGATAGATACTGTATACAGATAGGAAGCATGGTATCTTTTTTGCAGACCATGCAGACAGTGCTGCCATTTCAACCTATGGCAGTGTTTTCCATTGTTTCTGATTTAGGCCCCTCCCGATAGAGCCCTACACTAAACCGGTACATTATCATTAAACCAAAGCATATTATTCGATACAACAAAACTAAGGAGGTTTTCTTTGTTCTAGAAGTCCTGCAGATGATATTGGATCAACTAATACTATATTAATATAGACCTGTATTACCTAAAATCTTTGGAGATAAGCTGAGGAACATAGCCGCTTCAGTACTGCTTCACAACCGGGGAATATGCAATAAAATTTTGATTGCAGAAAGCAAAGCAAACCAGAGCTCCTCTCTGGGAAAAAAAAAGCAATTAGATACAGAAGGTGTGTGTTCATTGTGTAACGGTTCGAGGTACGTCTTTGCTGCGAATGTGTTCGAGATTGCAAAAAAAGTCATTAATTTAGAGAACTATCATGGAGCTTTCAAGAGGCGTAGAAAAAAAGGTATCAGTCAAATCATTTACAGGAAAATATCTTTGCTATGGGAGGAGTGGAAGGCAAGAAGGATGATATTAAATGTAATTTCTTTTCACTCTGGTCATTTCAAGCTGAAGTAAATATAGTCAAATTTTAAATAAAGACGATGATACAGTTTAGCTTCATATCCTTGAACAGTGATCTTCTATCCACCATTTAAATCAGCTCACTTGCTTGCCACAGCACAAATGAACAATTAGCTACCAAAATCAATTACTATTACTTAATACTAGTTACTAATCTTATTTTAAAGCCCGACTGAGTTCAAATAAAACATCCCAATCATTAGTATGTCTGCGTGTGTGTCTCAGTGTATATACGTCTACGTGTTTGTGTCTGTGCTGGACTATTAATCTGTCAGCATCCTCAGGGAAGTGGGCGAGGATCTGCCTGTATGGCTTTAGGTCCACCTCGCATTAGTCCACGATTCATCACAGGGTCTCATCGATCCCACAGATTGCTCGTTGACACATTCAGCAGAGCACTTTGCCCACTAATTCCAGCCAGCTGCTGCTCCTTTCTTTCTTATCGTTCATGCCATCAGAGTTCCATTTAAAAATGTAGAAAGGTCAGCTAGTCTAAGAAAGATAGACGACGGGATCAATTGACACAAGACTGATGTTAAACAGTTTACTATAGAAGCTAATGCTTTAGTGCGGTTCAGCGAGATTCGACAAGACCACCCTGGCTTCAGGGAAAATGGACTGACAAATAGGGTGTGATTGAAAAGACATACTGAGATCACTGAACTCCACCCAAGCCCAGCATGTTAAGAACATGAATATTTCCAGTATACTTGAGCCGAATCTCCAAGTATGCAACCAGAGACAGCGTTGTGGCTTACGGCATCCCACAATGCAGCACAGCTATTTCTTTTTTAAACAGTAATAAAGGATTTCAGATGTGTTTGGATATACTATCCAAATATCTACTATACTGTGTGTAGATGGTCCTTGTTTCAGGACATGTAAATAAAACATATATATAAACGTAATGAATAGAAGATAAAAAAAAAGGGAAAAAAAGAAAAATATATAAGACGGGGGTGGGGTAATTCTACCAGCATGTTTTTAAAATTCCCATTTTATGAGGTTTTCCATGTTAGCAATGTACAGCGTAATCAAGGCAAAACACCGGATTGAGCACTTGTGAGCAAGGATAAATCAGTACATTTACATTTACGGCATTTGGCAGACACCCTTATCCAGAGTGACTTACATTTATCGCATTTATACAACTGAGCAGTTGAGGGGTAAGGGCCTTACTCAGGGGCCCAACAGTGGCAGCTTGGGGGCTTGAACCCCCAACCTTCTAGTCAGTAACCCAACACCTTAACCACTGAGCCACGCCTGCCCCTACAAAAACCAAAAATTGCTAAGGAGGGATTAATTTTAACAATCAATCCTTAAAACATTTGCCATGACCTTGGAATAGTTTGGTCCAGAGTTTGTGGACAGAAACTCTTACTCTGTATTTGATTAACTTAAAAAAAGGACGTCACATATGTGAGGACATATCACAATATCAGGTGTGCTCTGTTTATAATGGCATCTAATGTATGTAATTGCATTTTCTGAACAGCAGAGGGCTGTTCACCTTTACTAGCACATCATACATCATGCTTTCATACAACGCTGTGTCTCATTACCAGTCTAGCAGCTTTAAAACCAAAGCAAACTTTGAAAGAGACAAACAGTGCCACACAGCGATAACCACAAACGGGTGGCCTAAAAGGGCTACCCAGAGCTATGTCACTATAACAGCACATGTGATCACCGGAGAGTGGTAAATGGCGAGCTTCGTACTGCAAACCCGCCCTCTTTTCGAGTCACACATCGGGCTAAACATTTCGCAACATTGCTGTCTTATATAAAAATATAAAAAGGAATGTTTTCACTCAGTTATTTAAAACATGGTGTCCCTGCAAAAAACATATACACTACAAGCACATGTGCTTTGTTTTAAACTTCAGAAATGAAAAATACTTGTCTTTTATAATTGTTCTTTGTTTAAAGTTTGTTTAAAATATCATGAGAAAATCAAATCGTGAACTCGAGTATCGTGAATCGAATCATGAGCAGACTGTATCATTACACCCCTATGGAACAGATATGGCAGATATCAATCACAGCATGCAAACATATTTTGTAGCCAGCTAGGAGTCTATCTGTTCTTGTTTTAGAAAGGTTCTGCCACTATTCCTTGCAGAACATTTGTAGCCTGAGATCCGCTTGGGCTGCCTTGTATGCACAGCATGTTGAAGAACTACCCACTGATTTTCAATGATGCTCAAGCAAGGAGACTGTGAGACAGCTCCAGAGGTTTCACTTTGCATTCCTTGAAACAGATCATAGTAGACGTTAAGGTATGTTTTGCAACATTTTACTGTTGTAGAAGCCTTTTTTCTGCTTGTGACACTCACTGACTGTGTTACTTTAACTTCCAGAATTTGCAAATATTCAGTGAAACCAATCTTCCAGGTACATGCATAATGTTGCCTGTGCCACTGGTTGCCACATAGCCCTAAAACACAATAAAGCCATGACACCACCATACATAAAACAGTTGGCAGGGTATTCTTTTTTATCAAACAGTAAAACATAACTGAAACCGAAAAGTTGTTTTTACCTTATCAGTCCACAGCACATCTGTCCATATTGTTTTTTCCTACTTCAGACACTCATTTTCACAATGCAGTCATAGGTAAGGATTCCTTCTGATGACTCTTCCATGCAGATCATGTTTGTGCAACAAGTTTACAGATCTTGGCTTGACTTCCATAGTTTAACACAGTTAGCTATCATTTCTTAATGACATGTCATACAGTGGAAATTCAAAGCCTACTTCTTCCCATCCTCAATCAGCTGCTTAATGGAGCCCATGGTTGTTAACACAAGGTTTGAGGAGTCATAAAATGTATTATGCTTTGATGGCAATTCCGAATTTCAATCATTACTCTAGTAAAGAGTCTTCTTGAGTCAATTTAGGCCTAAACCTCCTGAGACTTTTCTACAATACTGTTCAAACTTTTGCACATGCCAACATTACTAACATCACAGACCTTTTTGTTAAAAGAGTCTTTAAACAAGACATTTTTATGGCTTTAACTCAGAATCCTCATGTTTGATCATATACCAAAACCACAAATGAAACTTTTCTGACAGATTTGACTGTAACTTTGGATAAGCACATACCTATGGACAAGGGGCATATTCTTCACCTTCGTCAACATATATATCACAAAATATCTAGAGGGTTCAAATTCTTCTACACTGACTAGTAACAGACAGAAGTAGATCTTAATTTGATCCCAGAAACAACCCTCCTCTGTTTGCTTCTAGGGACAAGAAAAGTTGTTTACACTAAAAAAAAAAGAAAGAAAAGAGAGGTGGCAACACATCTGTCATCCTCTTCAGAGACCCCATTGCCCCCTGAGCCCCTGGACTTGGCAGAGTCTCCGTCTTTCTTAAGCTGAGTGGCCAAATTCATCTATAGACAAGGTGATGAGAAAAGAAGGCACAGAAGGAGAAGGAGGGAGAGAAGAAATATCCCATTAAGTCAAGGAAATTGGTACATGCTGTGCCACGGCACAATCCAATCACCTTTCCCATCTTTGCAGCTCACTGTACCTGACGCTTCTTCTACTCAGAGAAAGGAGTCTTCTGCAACTTTTGTTTTTAGATGCACCATTACAGAGCAGGGCGGACAAGGCTGTGTGTCTGAATGTGTGAAAGACAGAGAGAGGGTGAAAGGAAGAGGAGGTGGATGTGGATACCTATGATCAGTGAGTGCTCAGGTGTGTGTGTGTGTGAGAGAGAGAGAGAGAGAGAGAGAGAGTGTGTCTATGTGAGAGCAGACTCATTATTCTGAGTTACTGGTTGCATGATGTTTAGTAATCAGTTTCCTCACACATATACTCAAGAGGCCTGAGCAGTGCGGGAGAACAGAACTCTATCTATAACACTACATCCCTTAACACATGATCTCACGCACATTCTCACAACTGCAAATTACAAAACATTCTCTCTTTCTGACTACATAAACAAGGCAGTGAAGTCTATCATAAATGAGGAATCATAAGCAATTATGGGGTGGTGTGATGCCTCACCCTAAGTAGACTATTTTCCCTTAACAGTAGTTTTCTTCTTATTACACCATACCAATTTGCCACTGCTTACAATTCATGTTTTATTTGTAGTTATGTTAAAACTGTGGAATGTCCACAAGACGAGGAAGATATATCTTACCTTATAGCCATTATCTTAACAATCTCTACCTAACCAGTTTGACTTTTTTCCTCACTCTTGAAATTAATAAGTAAAAATAAATAAACTGACCATCACAAAGCACTGGAACTAGAGACTCTTTCCATATGGGTTAAGTAAATATCACTTCATAGAAATAGTTTTTTTAAGATCATCCACCAGATCATTTTATACTAACATATTAGAATAAAATACATTGATGTACCAGAAAAACTGGTACAGGAGCCTATGAAATATACATAGCAATGCCACCTATGCACATCATTGGTTGTATTTGCCAGTGCGCATATATATATATATATATATATATATATATATATATATATACAGATAATGTCATAGACATCTATAGAAACTTCTGAAGCTGTTTCCACCATGCAATTTTCAGCACGGTTTAATAGTTGGAGCTTGTGAGATGGGTCATAGCATTTCGGAGGTAGAAACAAATTTTTTTATTTTCATGTATGAGCATTTCAAGGGTGTACTGTGACTACAAGACTATTCTGGCAAAACGACTCTGGGTGAATGTGACCAGCGTTTGTGGCAAGAATTGTTCCATGTGATAGGCATGCAAGACTGCCTCAACAAACATTGGCGTGAGGACTGTGCAACCTTCCCTCCAAGATCCCATGGGCGACCTACCAAATTTTAACTGTTATAAACTGTATACCAGTTTTTCTGGTACTTCAGATTATATCTCATTTGAATTTGAGACAGCTCTACTGGAAGTGCTGCTGTTCTCAGAACACTCAGATTGGAGAATTCAACAGTGTTGTTAGCTATAAAAAAAAAATACAGTGCTTTGAAAAGTGCAGAATTATTGGGGAGATGTTGTGTCACTAGAAATACAGAAATAGAGAACTAGAGATAGAGAAGTGAGCACAGACAGTTGCTCAGAGCTTTAACTCTGATCTAGCCCTATTTCACCTTTTTTTAAATTATAGACAACCCCAAAGGACACACAAACAAAACACACTTCTAACCCACAGCCCGTCAACATCACCTCTCAAAATTCAACTGCAGTCAGAGCTTTGATTTGGGCTAGTATTCCTCAGCATACCCACACACTGAATGACTGACACTCTCTCTCTCACACACACAGACAAACACAAAAGCCACAGATGGTTGATTAAAACTAGCATGAAGTCTACAGGATCACAATGTGCAAGGCTATTATTTCTCTCTCTGGCCTTTGGCTCTGGGCGTCACGAACACAGATGCGTTAATTACACACCAAAGATCAGCAATTATCCACTAGGCAAGGGAAGGAGAAAAGCAATCACATTTTAACCACAGGTTGAGTGGAGCTTACAACAGTCCCACTTTACCAAAACAGCTGAAAGTGACATCTCCAGATGACCTCATCATATATGCTAGCATTTGCTTGACGTGAACGTTGTCTTTCAGGACCTTAAGTCTGTTGGTCTATTTGTATAGTCTAGAATTGCTGCAGAGAACTGAACACTACGCCAAAAAAGCAAACTTGGCTAATGATCCGAAGCCAATGATCCCATTTGCTTAATGTTAACTGACCTGTAGCAGATTTGATACATTATTACAGATTTTGGCTGAAACACTCCTTTTAAAGGAGTATGTTAATTCCAAGCCTACACTGGCCATAATAATTACTCTATTTCACAAAAAAAAAAAAAACTTGAAATGCTCTATCATCCTTGACTCTGGCTCTCCTTAAACCACTACACCAAAAAACTTACACCAAGCTCTAATGGATGGATAGATCGATTCCAAAGGACTAGTTTTGCTGGCAGATGTGTGGGTGTTTACAATGGATGAGAGACCCTGTCACTTTCAACCCATCACCTTGACGATAAGTCCATCCCGATTGCATTTCACAACCAGCACTGATATACATTAGCAGACTCTATGGACTGCTGTTCCGGGATAGCTGTCACTCTGTGAGGGATTGAAATTCTGCTTAAATGGTATTATAGAGGTATTGGATAGATGACACACAGACAAGATGGAAAGTAAGTCTCAGCAAGCCCTTGCTTCCTGCCCATTTCACTTGTAAAAAAAAAAAATCTCCCACTGAAGGCTTCTCCACAAGGTTGGTGTTAACAGTTAACGTTCATGGCATTTTTTTTATTCCTTCAGCTGGACATCTTTTATAGAGGAATCATCTCCCACTGTGTTGGATCCCACAATGACGCCATTCTTACCACTATGCCTCGGGCTGTGGTAACTCTCCTTTTAATTGTGTGACTGAATAGGGAACATGACTGGAACATAGAGAGAAGCCTCTATTAGAGGACACTGTGTGTTGCATAAAATCCCACCTATTGGCCCTTATTTATCAAGCTGGATATGAACAAAAACAGTCATAAATCATTCCCAGAAGCATTTACACAAGAAATGTGGTATTAATAAAATCCAGTTAGTTCAGAAAACTGTTCATATACTACAAACCCCATTTCTGGAAAGTTAGAAAATTCACTTGAACCTCTACTTAACAGCCAAAAAGACAAAGAACAGAATTTCAGTAAATAGTAAATAGTCATGAAAACAAAGAAAACGCATTGAATGAGAAGGTGTGTCCAAACTTTTGGCCTGTACTGTACTTTGGGAAATCATTGTTACTTAACGCAGTCTGCTGCTGGATCAGGCTTATATTGGTATTTTTGAGAGACATATGCTGACACAAGACAACATTTTATCAAAGGAACTCCATGTCTATTTCAGCAGGACAATTCCAGCCCTCATTCTGCACGAGTTAGAACAGCATGGTTTGACAGGCCGGCCTGCAGTCCAGATCTGTCTCCTATCAAAAATATATGGAGCATTATGAAGAGAAGAATCAGCCAACAGACTGTTGAGCAGCTCAAGTCTTGTAAACAACAAGAACGGGCAAAAATTCCACTTGCAAAACTGCAACAATTAGTGTCTTTAATTCCTAAACGTATAATTGAAAGAAATGGTGATGTGTCCCAGTGGTAAATACGCCTCTGTCAAAACTTTTTTGAGTGTGTTGCAGGCATCAATTTCTAAATGTGTTTATATTTAGCATTTTAACGCATTTAACGCATGAGACACTTTTGCACCGTGGAATGTTTCTCAGTGCACGAGTTCCAGGCATACAG
>JAOVVG010000050.1:7115238-7126896 GCA_028566375.1 Leptodoras nelsoni | reverse complement strand
GAATGGCTTAAAATCCCTCTGACCACTGTGCAGGACTTGTATATGTCATTCCCAAGACGAATTGACACTGTATTGGCTGCAAAAAGGAGGCCCTGCACCATACTAATAAATTATTGTGGTCTAAAATGACAGCTGGTTCAGTTTCATTGTCTAACCCCTGTACATGCACAGGCAGTCTGGCTTTACAAGGTTGGAGGAAACTGGAGAACCCAGAGTAAATTTGTATGGGGGCATAGAAAGAATTCCACACAGACAATAATCTGAGCTGTACTAAACCAGCTAAACCAAGAACCCTGATGCTGTGATGTGGCAATGCTAACTGCTGTGCCTTTATTTTGGCACTCAAACAAAGTTGTGAATGCGTGCTTTCAGCATGAGAAGGTAAACACTGAACATGCTCACTGCTCAACTGTTCTACATGGAGGTCAAAGAGTTCAGTCATTCTTCACATCAAGCATTATAATGGCCAGATCTCAGTGACTTAAACTATGCCATTGTTGTTGGTGTCCTAGATGGGATGGTTGGAATATTTAAAAACTGGTGATCTCAGACAAAAAATGTTGCAAAGAACAACCTGCAATGTTTTCTGTGGATTCACAAACACCTTGTCAATGAGAAAGATCAAGGGAATAAGTAAAGTGGGTCCTTTCTGGGTCCTCCCCGTGTCCGCGTGGGTTTACTCTGGGTACTCCGGTTCCCTCCCACAGTCCAAAGACATGCACGTTAGGTTGATTGGTGTCTCTAAAGTGGCCCGTGTGTGTGAGTGTGTGCTCTACGATGGATTGGCGCCCTGTCTAGGGTTGTTCCTGCCTTGTGCCCTAAGCTGCCGGCTGGGCACCGGCTCTCCCGTGACCCTAAAAAGGAATAAGTGGTCAAGAAAATGAAAAAAAAGAAAAATTAATGAATGAATGAATGGTTTGTCTTAACTCAAACAACCACTCTTTCCAAGTAGAAAATCATCTCAGAATGCACATGTCAAAATCGATCACAACAGCAGACGATCACATTGGGTTACACACAGGTCAGCCATGAACAGGAATCTGAGGCTATGTTGAAGACTAAACTGCTGAAGGTGGAGAAAAAGAGCAGTTATCTTGAGCTGAAGTGAGTCCATGCTGATATTTACAGTTGGAAATCAGGGAGGATCCGATCCAGTCAGGAGATTTGTTCAGGAGGAACAAAATAAACATCTGGTATGGGTCAGATTTAGGAGAAATGTGTACCCCAACCATGGCAAGAAAATGTCCTCTGCAAAGACGATTAATTTTTCTTTTAATTTGTCACAGCCCGTAAATGGCAACTATTGTTTTTAACAACCTAAGATCTCAGGCACGAGCTAAAGAAAGTCTAATTAAAATGTAGCGATGGGACTACATAGCAGACATGTGGAGAGGTGGAGAGAGAGAGAGAGAGAGAGAGAGAGAGAGATTTACATGAGCTTTAATACATCAACCCCAAGGAAAAAGTGTTACACCATAAAAAAAACACGTCTCTAAATAAACCCACCCCCTGAAATGCAAAATATACAGCCCTAACACTTCGCACATAAACAGCCAACTCTTCATCGACCACTGTACACACAGCATCACCCAGAAACCATGCAGTCTGAAACTTCACCACATCATTTAACAGTTTATAAAACGCAAACTCCACATTTAGACATGATGTGACCAGCGCCTTGAACAGCAGCACAGGCTCTGTCACACCCTCGCCTCGTAGATTATTTCATCTTGTGAGCCATATTGATAGTTTTGCTTGTCCAAACAGAAAGTTCAACAGACAGGACCTCTGATGCTGTGAGAAGGAGTAATGTGGACCCAGTATGAACATGCCTATTTTAAAGCTTACCCCCCCCCCGTTTTACACACAAGCCCCCCAACAGATCAAACAAGGGCCCCAAGCACATGCACCAACGTTCTACTGTCTCAAGCTTCCCACAAAATGGAAACCGTCATCGACAAGAAGGTCCAGGTGAGCGAAATGTTCCAAAGAACCCCGGATTATCCTCCACTGCAGATCTCCAGTTCTTTTGGGCACTGGCACAGAGAGAGAGAGAGACAGAGAGAGAGAGAGACACTGGCAGAGAGAGAGAGAGACAGAGAGAGAGAGAGAGAGAGAGAGAGAGAGAGAGAGA
This sequence comes from Leptodoras nelsoni, assembly GCA_028566375.1. Classification (NCBI taxonomy): domain Eukaryota; kingdom Metazoa; phylum Chordata; class Actinopteri; order Siluriformes; family Doradidae; genus Leptodoras; species Leptodoras nelsoni. Next base: position 7,124,762 of record JAOVVG010000050.1, on the reverse strand, counting down.
GTGAGAGAGAGAGAGAGAGAGAGAGAGAGAGAGAGAGAGAGAGAGAGAGAGAGAGAGAGAGAGACAGAGAGAGAGAGAGACACAGGCAGAGATAGAGAATGCTGCAGATAGTTTTATTACTGAGGTAATCGTTTCACACATTCCACCTGTGGCCTGATTGAAATGAGTAACCAATGCTAATCACATTTCCATAATGAAGAGATGAGTTAAGAAAATTACACACACTCTCCTCGATCAGTGCTGCTCTCAGTGTGTGTGATTCCCCTTCCTGTTGGCTCCCATTACTGGCTTCAATTGCCTTAGAGCACCGGAAAGCAAGCATTAACAGCATGAAGAGTTGCCCTGCAGGTGTGTGTGTGTGTGTGTGTGTGTGTGTGACAGAGCGAGAGAGAAAGTACTAGCATAATATGAAAAGGTCTAGTTTGTGATCATGAAATCAGATTCCCCTGTCATACATTATGTTTACACACAGCCTAATTATCAAAAAAAAAAAAATCCCTCGTGTGCCAACCTGGATGACATTTCTATCCGTGTGTAATCTATTGAATAATTTGTTCGAGGAACATTTTTCATGTATAGGCTTCTCTCTCCTTCTGTTTAATAAGCGCATTTGAAGTATGTTCTGCTAGTTATAAAACACAAACACGGTGATTGCACAGAAGAAATGTGAGGTACTTGTTGAGATCTGGAAGGACTTACTGAGTTGCTTATTGTTATGGTGATGCTGACACTTTACTCTGAGTTTTGGGCATGTGTAAACAATTCCTTCAAAATCAGCAATCGGAATGAATTTGTTCTTTGTATGTAAACATAGTCAGGCGAAGGCGCAGAGAGAAAGCGGTTTTAATCTTCCGATCAGCTCCAATCAAGGGAAAACAGCTGTGGAAAGATGAATAAACAGGAGGGGAAGAAAGGAAAAAAAAAACAGATCAGAAACTTTGATTGTGAGAAACTTTGCCACGATTTGCCATGTACTTTCAAACAGCATCCATGCATGCACACACACGCACACACATGCGCACACACACACACACAAACACACAAACGATCTTGTGAGAACCTGGGAGAACATTTTCACAAACTGCTTCCTATTCACATAGAGGACTTTCTCTTGTTAGCACATCCTGAGTGTCAAGAGGTTAGGTGTCCTAATTTTACTGAAACAGGAAAAGCATTCAGGTGTAAAACTGCAATGGAATCGTTCCCTAAAAAACCTGTTATTGCAGGCCATTACACAAACTCTGTTTCAGCCTCACTGTTTGTGTGTGTGAGACTTAATTCAGTAAGACTTTTGTGTGTTGGTGAGAAGTAAGACACACTCCTTAGCAATTACATTAAAGAGTTTTTAATTCATCAGTGAATAAGATAAATTTTTATTTTGTTGGTAGTAACATTTAATATTGTGGAACATCCGTGAAAAAGGTTTGGTCCTGATATTTCCCTGCGACATAGTGACGCACAAACATTTACTCCGAAGAAAACTTATTGAGCTTTACAAAGTGCTGACAGTGGATACTCCTTAAATGAACGTTAAACCATGTCACCGTATCAATTCCCATGTTACGTTTGCTAATTCACATCACTTTAATTAATAGACTTACACTGAAGTACCAGAAAAACTGGTATACTCAGTAGGTCCCCCCACGAGATCTTGGAAGGAAGGAACATTGCACAGTCCTCATGCTGATGTTCATTGAGGCCCCAGCATTAAATTCCAATGTTTCTTGAGGCAGTGTTGCACAACTATTACGTGAAACATGACTATCACGTGAAGTTCTGGGTGAAGTTCACGTGAAGTTCTACACCCTCGAAAAGCTCATATCAGTAAAGCGTGATAACATGCCATTGTCATGGTGGAAACAGCTCTAGAAGTTTCCATAGATGTCTATCGTTGTATATGTACGTACTGGTGGATGCAACCTATGCACGTGATTGGTTGGTACATTGCTATGTATTTTGCATAGGCTCCAGTAGATTATGTAGATCATCTTCCAAACAAGTCTGTATGAATGAGTCTAAATTATATATTTTTTAATGAAAGAAAGAAAGAAAGAAAGAAAGAAAGAAAGAAAGAAAGAATGGGAGTAAGATATAAGTAAAGAGAATATCATTTAAAACAAGAGAAGGAAATTAAAGAAAGTAGGGAAAAGAATGTTCTGTAAAGTAAGCAAAAGTCCATACATGAAATATCAAAACTTTGCAGAACCATTTACTTCATAATCCTCCTGTCAATCACTTCAGCAATCCAATCCTGTCATCTACAATTAAGATAAAAAAAAGTCACACTCTGACAACCATTTAAGTTTTTTTTTTCCCTATTACCCATTACATTGTGAGAGAAAAATGGAAAAATCAAAGAAATACAGCCAGCAGTTCCACTCAAGATTGGAGGTTGTCAGCATTATGATTTATAACCACAATTACCCATTATCGCTGAATATCAATAACCCTGTGCAAATGCTGACTTAATCATTTTGTCATTTAGCTCACGTCAGTCACTGAGAGTGTAAGAATAAATTCCAGTTAATGTCATTTGCAGGAAAGAGTTATAGATTTGAAGCGGTAATTGGGTACGATGTTCATATTAAGCTCATAGGTATTAGTATTCCCTGTTCCAGCAGAGGGCTGAGAGTGGATTTCTTCAGCTAATAGTGGGGTCTGCATGAGGAAGGACAAAATGAAGCATTTCATATTAACTCTTAGTACAACAGGCGATTTTGTATGTGGGTTATGTGAAGTAGCCAGATTTTAGCAACATTATTACAACATGGCAGGCTAGCTAATGTTCAGTTTTCCAGTGACCATATATAGTATACACTATATTGCCAAACGTATTCACTCACCCATCCAAATCATTGAATTCAGGTGTTCCAATCACTTCCATGGCCACAGGTGTATAAAATCGAGCACCTAGGCATGCAGACTGCTTCTACACACATTTGTGAAAGAATGGGTCGCTCTCAGGAGCTCAGTGAATTCTAGCATGGTACCGTGATAGGATGCCACCTGTGTAACAAGTTCAGTCGTGAAATTTCCTCACTACTAAATATTCCACAGTCAAATGCCAGTGGTATTATAACAAAGTGGTAGCAACTGGAAATGACAGCAACTCAGACACCAAGTGGTAGGCCACGTAAAATGAGAGCGGGTTAAGCAGATGCTGAGGTGCATAGTGCACAGAGGTCACCACCTTTCTGCAAAGTCAATCGCTACAGACCTCCAAACTTCATGTGGCCTTCAGATTAGCTCAAGAGCAGTGTGTAGAGAGCTTCATGGAATGGGTTTCCATGGTCGAGCAGCTGCATCCAAGCATTACATCACCAAACGCAATGCAAAGTGTCAGATGCAGTGATATAAAGCACACCGCCACTGGACTCTGGAGCAGTGGAGACGTGTTGTCTGGAGTGATGCCAAGTGTAAAGGTTGGTGGAGGTGGATTATGGTGTGGGGTTGTTTTTCAGGAGTGGACTCTGCCTCTTAGTTCCAGTGAAAAAACCCTTAATGCTTCAGTATACCAAGAGACAATTTCATGCTCCCAACTTTTGGGTATGGCCCCTTCCTGTTCCAACATGACTGCACACCAATGCACAAAGCAAGGTCCATAAAGACATGGATGAGGAGTTTGGTGTACAGACTCCTGACCTCAACCTGATAGAACACCTTATGAATTCTGGGATGAATTAGAGTGGAGACTGAGAGCCAGGCCTTCTCGTCCAACACCAGTGTCTGACCTCACAAATGCGCTTCTGGAAGAATGGTCAAAAATTCCATTAAACACACTCCTAAACCTTGTGGAAAGCCTTCCCAGAAGAGTTAAAGCTGTTGTAGCTGAAAAGGGCCAACATCATATTAAACCCTATGGATTAAGAATGGGATGTCACTCAAGTTCATATGTGTGTGAAGGTAGGCGAGCGAATACTTTTAGCAATATAGTGTATATGAAATTGTGTAGTATATTGTAATTATCTACATAAAAATATACTGTTAAATTTAATATGTGCAAACCCCATTTCCAGAAAATGTTGGCACTAGAAAGGACACTTCATTTCAATTCCACTTCACTTAAAAAATTTGTTAATTCACTTGAATCTTTATTTAATAGACAAAAGGACAAAGGCACAGAGGCAATATAAGTCAAGTAATACAAGCAAACCTATTCTGGAAAGTTCCACAATTAGCAGTTTAACTGGTAACAGGTGAGGTCATCAAGATTCACTATAAAAGGAGCCTCCACCAAAGGCTTAGTCTTTGCAAGCACGGATGGGTCGTGGTTCACCACTTTGAGCCAAATTTCATGAGAGACTTGTTAGTCTGTTCAAATACAATGTTTCTCTGTGCAAGACTGCAAATAATTTAGGTCTTTCCCCATCTACAGTTCATAATATCATGAAAAGAGTCAGGGGAAATCTCAGTGTGTAAAGGCCAAAGGTGGAAACCACTGCTGAATGTGGGTGACCATCGAGCCCTCAGGCGGTATTGCTTGAGAAACCGTCATGCTGCTGTGATGGACATAGCCACATGGGCTCAGGAGTAGTTTGGAAAATCATTGTCATTTAACACAGTCCACCTCTGCAACCTGAAACTGTGTTATGCAAAGAGGAAGCCATAAATTAATTTTGCACAGAAACACTGGTATGTTCTCTGGGCCTGAAGTCAGCTGAGATGGAATGAAAGACAGTGGAAACATATTCTGTGGTCAGATGAGTCCATGATTCAGCTTTTTTTTTGGGAAAAATAGATATCAGACTGGTACCAGTGAAAAGTGCAAAAACCAGCATCTGTGATGTCTTGGAGGTGCATCAGTGCATGTAATTGTTAAAAGCAGATGATACAGAAAGGGAAAAAAAAAAAAAAGAAAAAAATGCATTGTGGCTTTATATCTGATTTAACCATGAGCATGGGTGATTTCACATCATATATGTGAAGGTACCATTGATGCAGAGGCTTATATTAGTATTTTGGAGAAACATACCCTGACATCAAGACATCAACATCTTTTTAAGGGAACTTCATGTCTATTTCAGCAGGACAATGCCAGCCGTCATTCTGCACAAGCTACAATAATGTGGCTTGACATGCCTGTCTGCAGTCCAGATCTGTCTCCTACTGAAAATGTATGGAGCATCATGAAGAGGAAAATCAGACAGCAGTGACCACGGACATTTGAGCAGCTCAAGTCTTGTACACAGCAAGAATGGGCAAAAAAACCCATGCAAAACTGCAACAATTAATATCTTCAATTCCCAAACAATTAAAAAAGTATAATTAAAAGAAAAGGTGATGTGACCTAGTGGTAAACACGCCTCTGTGACAACTTTTTTGAGTGTGTTGCAGGCATCATTTTTTAATTTGTTTATATTTAACAAATAGAATTAAGTTCTTCATTGAAAACAGTGAAAATCTTTTGTCATTTTCTCTGTTAATTAAAGCTTGAAGTGAATTAATCAATTACAGATTTCAGTTTTTATTGCCCTTTTAAGAACCCAACGTGTCCCAACTTTTTTGGAAATGGGGTTTGTAATAAGTCTCAGGTTTCTCATGTTTTAAGGTCATCAGACTCCCTCAGTAATACTCACTTTTATAATAAATGACCTGATTAGTCAGTAGGATAAACATCTATTTTACTTATTTCATATACAAGTAAACATGCCCCAACAATTGCCACTGTGTTTGGCAAAATGTAATTGTTAACAGCAGATGATAGGGAAAGAAAAAAAAAAGAAAAAAGTAAAAATTGCAATGTGGCCTTATATTTGATTTAAACAAATGACTCAATTTAAATAAATGATATTTTCAATCTCAATATACACAATTCTCATGTGACCAGAGAGAGAGACTTTCCTCTTTACTGCGATATATAAAAACACGAGCCATGCTTTTGTTTCCAAGTGACGGAGTGCCATTTGTCCCAATTTCTCCTTAACATTTACTTCTTTTTCTTCCTTTTCTTTGTCACTATTCATATTTTAGCTCAAATGATTTTTTTGTTCCCTTATCCTTCCTCTCCTTATCCCTCTACCCCTGTCTTCTTTATAACTGTGCTTTCTGGGAAGCACATAACTAAAACAGCTCTTGAAAAAAAAAAGAAAATGTTAAGAGGAAGCAACGGCAAAAGTGTGGAAAAGAAAGAAACGGTGGTGATTAAAAAAAAAATGTAAAAGCAGCTTGACGTCAGCACCACGCCACTTTAATTGACACTTTTTCTGTCACGAACAAACCTGTATGTGAGGTGAGTGAAGTGAATGAACAAATTCTTGCTATTACTATTAAAAATTTGATGGTGAAAATGAAACCTTTAACGTGGAGATGTGGAGATAAAAACGCAACACTAAGGCTAATAAAATGCAGATGATTTATTGTATTGCCATATTTGATTCCGTACTATATTGCTTGTTTGATTCTTTGTGAAGTCAGATTGTTTGGAGCAATACTAGACTAAACAAACCATCTGTGTCCAAGCTGCCTATTAAAAAACTTTCAGTTGTGCTCCATGTATGAAACATTCTATATAAGTTTATTATTATCCATCATTGCACACTGGCATATGGTCCATTGCCTTCACGCAGCTTGCCTTATCCATCTGCGTAACATTTAATCTCTCCTGCCTGTCTGAGCACACTTCAGCCTCGGGCCTCTTTGACAAAACACTTAATGCTTCCAGATGACTTAAAGCCTCCCTGTCAGTCTCACTCTCCTGCCCCACCTCGACCTGTCAGTTTGCTCCACATCTCCACCTTTAACTCCCTCCAGGCTTGTTCACTCATCCATCTCGCTTCTCAGAAGCAGAGATGGGCGGGTGGCGTTTTCCTGCTTGAGCCATGGAAAAAAAAGAATTCAAAACAGAGGGGATAAAGCTTGTTTCACGCTATCGGGCCACAGACTGTGAAGGATTTAACATAAGAAAATCAAGCTTGCTGCTATGGTCAATTAGAGGTAGTGAAGCTCAGAAATGTGGTTCAATGATACTTAAACGTGTGTGAAGGTTTAAGGTTTAAGCTTGCCATTTATACACACACCATCCTGTTCTCATATCTTTTCTAACCCTAATAACTTTTTCACTTGTCATAGCGCTGTTGTCAATTAGATGTCAATTATGTTTGGTTGGAACTATAAATTAATTTAGGTTTCACAAGCTTTGCAAACAATGTGAAACTTTTATAAACTAATAATAAATGTCCTACTACCACTAAAAGCATTTAGTATACAGGTAGCATGTTGGTGATCTACCAAGCTTACCAACCGGGCCATGTTGGTTCCCAGGTTGCAAGCTGACATTGCCCCAGTATATATTTTGGGCAGCTATGTTGGCCCTGTCTGTACAACATTGGGTCAGTTTAGGGGACTTGTAATAACAGCGTTTCTAAAACTGACCCAATGCAGGAACACGTTTCATTACAGCCCCAAGCCCTCTGGACAAAATGGCACCCGACATCCACAACTGAACGGGTGATATAAGGGTAATGTTGTCAAGATGAATTTAAAGGTGGCTGAAATCCCGGACTAATATTGACCCAACAGACAAAATGAAGCTGAAGCTGAAGTTGGCACCCAATATTGGTCCAGTGGAGTGGCTGATGTTGGCCCATCATACACCCAACACTAAACCAACATTGAGTTTGCTATCTAGTTAAAAACAATGCAAAAATATACAGACCATCAAAATATACAGACATGATTTAATCTACTGTCCTTCCTGATACTGAGATCAGGAAGTAATCTAGACATACAGTAACATATAGCGGTCTGTAATATTATCGCCACATAAAATGAGAAATTTGCAAGGAAATGCAAGAAGAAAGTTAAATACACTGCAAAATGTATTCTTTGCACAATGTATTTCCCAATGTATTTCAAGCTGACAGCAAATTATATTACAATTACAAAAATAAACTCTTTATTAAAATGTGTCATGTGATTTAACAAAAAATCTGTATAAATGGAATACATTAAATATCTGTTTTTAACAGCTCTTATATAAGACTTAAAAAACAACTAACTGTATTCTACAGTATTCTTTATAGAGAAAAGGATCAGCATTTTCTGTAATTTACACAATGTAAGAGTACAGTTAACCTACAGAAAGAAAATGCTTTTATTTTGACATTTTATTAATGTATTTAAGTTAAAATTCTAAAGAATTCTAAAGTTAATTAAACCTTAGGCTTTTGTGATATAAAAATGTAAAATAGTCTTACATTTATGGCACTTTTTTTTATAACAGCAGCAACAGCTAAGTAATGGGCTTGTAGTTAAGGAAACAGACTTGTGTGCAAAAGATTGCTGGTTTAATCATCAAAAATGATGATCAGACATGACATAACTGAGTGCCAAATACCTGGCCTCCAGTGGTTTCACTTCACCAATGGTTTGGTCTGTTTTTTTTAAAAATAATTTTAATTTTAGATGTGGTGGCAGGGGTGGCTCAATGGTTAAGGTGTTGGGTTACTGATTAGAAGGTCAGTGGTTCAAGCCCCAGCACCACCATGCTGCCACTGTTGGACCCTTGAGCAAGGCCCTTAACCCTCGACTGCTCAGTTGCATAAATGAGATAAATGTAAGTCACTCTGGATAAGGGTGTCTGCCACATGCTGTAAATGTAACTATGGTAAAGATAATTAACATATGTCTACTTTATAGACATTTTCTGGAACCCCTGCTGTCAGAAAATTACAGTGATTTTTTTCCACAGTGTAAGCATACCAAATTTCAAAATTGCAAAACTGCAATTGCAGCTGCAGCAACCCCATGGACATTTCACAAATGACTCAATTTAAACATGGACAAATGTGGTAGCGAAGCAAAATGTGGTAGCGAGTCTGAAATCGGATGAAGTTTGAGCCCCTACATTGCAAAAAAATTGGCTAGTGAATTGCTATGCAGTGTATCATCATACAAGAATGGTTGGAACAACTGAGAAAAAGTGCAAGAATAAAGCGAAATAAGCGTACCGAATTTCAACTCGCAAAATCGTTGCAATTTTTGAGATATAAAAATGTCTGAGCTACAGCACCCCATGGACGAAATTTCACAAAATATGGTGTGCTTCTAAAGAATGTGAAAGTGATGCAGGGTGTGAAAGTTTGAACCCTTACTTCACAAAATATTGGCTGGTGAATTGATAGATTTTGGTTTGAGATTGTGGCACCACTCCAGAAATGAATTGTAAGATGCTAGGGTAATGAGCTTCAGTAGAGGCCAGCATGCCATAAAAATTTCATAATCTTTGGCAAAATGGTTTTGCCAACTGCCTACACCACTATGAGTCTATCCTACTTCAGGGGGCACTAGCACAAAAGGTAATGCACCCCTAGGGAAAAAAAACTTTATATTCTATCTCAGACATGTGGGGCTACAAAAAACACTTTGTTAAAAACTACAGGTGTTAGACAATGAAACTGAAACACCTGCCATTTTAGACCACAATAATTTATTAGTATGGTGTAGGGTCTCCTTTTGTGGCCAATACAGCATCAATTCGTCTTGGGAATGACATATACAAGTCCTGCACAGTGGTCAGAGGGATT
>JAOVVG010000050.1:6870169-6881704 GCA_028566375.1 Leptodoras nelsoni | reverse complement strand
TGACTGTGGAATATTTAGTAGTGAGGAAATTTCACGACTGGACTTGTTACACAGGTGGCATCCTATCACGGTACCACGCTGGAATTCACTGAGCTCCTGAGTGCGACCCATTCTTTCACAAATGTGTGTGGAAGCAGGCTGCATACCTAGGCGCTCAATTTTATACCCCTGTGGCCATGGAAGTGATTGGAACACCTGAATTCAATGATTTGGATGGGTGAATGAATACGTTTGGCAATATAGTGTACCTAAAATCTTTATTCACTCACCCATCAAACACTTGATTTGAGACACATACACCTGAACGTGGGCATCCTTCAGAAGAACATACAGTAATAGCAGCACAGCCTGGTGTGATTTAGACCCAACACAGAGAACGTTCATCATGTTGCTGTATCAAGCTGTATTCAGAGATACACTTGAAAGATGGCCAGTAGTCACAAGTTATAAGCTCTATTGAGGTGTTTTATGTTCTTTAATAGTAGTTCTTCAGAAAAAAATCACATAATTATCATCATTTAATGGAGTACAGTAAGCTGAGCGAATGACATCCAGATTAGAGGTAGAGTGACTGGAAGTTCTCTGAAAGGTATAAAGCCTTAAAAATTGATTTCTTTCATCAGTCAAGAAGAGCCTTGATAATGGAGGTTAAGGAATTGTCACTCTTTCTTTTCTTTTTTTTCATAAGCCCAGGTAAATATGTACATGTATGAATTTCTCTTACATACACTATGTGTATTTTAACAATTTATTGCTTGATGAACTTTGCATTATTTACGCCATCTTGAAATCCACACAGACAAAATAATATGCATTATTAATGCAGTGATGAAAGCCACAGCTGGCGAGTGAAGAGGTGTCATACTGGTGCTGAAGAGGACGAGTGGATTTCGATGTTTGATTTGTGTGATTCAGAAGTACGACACGTCGTCTCGTGTGATTGCGCTCCGTCTGCTTGCTTCGCACCAGATGTGTGTGTATATGTGTGTGTGTGTGACCTTCCTCTAAAATGTTAATGCAGCAGTAGAGAACTCACCCTGGGGCAAGGACCTCACACACACACAAACGGACGAAGGTATGTGCTGACCATGTGTGTGTGTTTGGGTGTGTTTGGTGCAGCAAAGACAGAATAGACCTAAGGAAAATATAGTTGCATATATTAAAAGTATGCATCGAGGCATTGCCGCGGTTTCTGCTCAGCCAAAATTTTATGGAGGAATTTGGCTCGACTACAATACGGTCACATCCACCTGCCTTTAAAGCCTGTAAAGCTACAAATCTCTTTATAGACGTGTGAAAGCCGAAATGAGCTCCACCTGTGAACCCTTGCCTTAAATACATCTTTCAGAGGTCAGAGGGCAAAGAATTTAATGATCCAATTTATTTTCTAACAGACTAAATGCTTCAGCATGCACACAAACACACACACACACACACAAACCACAGTCAAGGCTTGAAGGGCCAAGTCCTGGATTGCAAAGCTCTAAATATGCATAGACGTCTGGGGCAATTTCTTCCTGACCAAATCCCTGCAGCACTAAACTCACTCCTCTCTAGCTAGAAAAACGAAAAAAAAAAAAAAAAGATGACACACACCCTCAGACAAGTTCTCATGTTCCTTCTCAGGCTTGTGCCAGGCCCATCTTCCACCATCAAGTCGCAAATCTGCCAAGCCGAGTGTTTTTGAGATAATTGAACATTTTTCTTGAACGCGAGGCGCTGCATTTCCTTCCCACTTCCTCCGCGTAGACGGCCGTATCCTTTTACCGTAAGTCGTTTACGTGTCAGTCATTTTCGCCGGCCTAAAAAGTGCTGACTGTGGGGTAGAAAAATGGCCGAGGGACCCGCGAGCGGTGCCAGTTAGCTCAACCCTAGTGTTTTCAGCACAGGATACTTTCATGAACACTTCAGGATATTTCAGTTAGTAAGCCAGGGGTGTGGGGCTGGATATAGACAGCATTTCTACATCAATACTGCTGCACGTGGAAAGCAGGCCAACCCTATACTTATGTTTAATGGATGAGATTTGAAAGAGCTGAAAAAGTTCTTCACCAGTGTTACTGAACTGCTGCAAAAAAAGCGACTTCACCTTTTTTTGGCTTTTTGCTCTTGATTTTTCGCCATCGCCATTTCCTATCCATCAGCCATTTCTCTGTATGACACGACAACTTGGCAACCAGGGACAGCGAGGACTATCGTGTGTTGCCAGACGACCGCATCTTTTTTAACTGCCACTCAGGAGCTCTTTTTTTTTTTTTTTAGTGCATGCAACATTGAAATATGTCAAACTTAATCACAATACATTACTGTGATGCAGTGTCAGGCGCAGGATGGTGTTATCCGTACACTTCCGTATGCCCATGACTGCTCAGAATCACTGTGATTGATAAAGCGGAGAGAGTATGCCATGCCATCCCAGGTGACAGGATGAACACTTTTCTCTTGTGCCACTCAGGAGCTCACTTCCTTTTTTTTTCCCCAAATGCTTGCAACATTGAAATACATTAAAGTACCAGAAAAACTGGAATATACATAACAATATGCAATATACATAGCAACACTACATACGCACGTCATTGGTTCCATCCTCCAGTGCGTATATAAAGCGATAGATCTATAGAAGCTTCTAGAGCTGTTTCCACTATGACAATGGCAAGTTATTACGGTTTTGAGATTTTCAACACGGTTTAATAGTCGGAGCTTGTCAGATTGAGATGCGTCATAGCATTTCAGAGGTAGAAGGATTTTCACCTATGAGCATTTCAAGGGTGTACCGTGACTACAAGTATTCCGGCAAAACCTCAAATGTAGTACAGCGTCATGGCCGTAAAAAGACTCTGGGTGAACGTGACGACTGGATGAACATGATGGCGACGGCTGACAATAGGTGATAGGCGTGCAACACTGACTCGAGTAACATCAGAATTCAATGCTGGGGCCTCAACAAAGATCAGCGTGAGGACTGTGCAACGTTCCCTCCAAGATCCTGCAGGGGACCTACCAAGGATTGACTGCTATACCAGTTTTACTGGTACTTCAGTGTATGTCAACAAGATGTTAAAGCACTTAAGTTGGAGGTTAAAAGTATTCAATATCTATTTTCAATATTCATTCCGATAAGGAAACATGTAATAAAGCTGCATTGGATACACCTCTCTCTGGACAAAGCAATAAATAAATAAATAGTATACCTGACATTGGAACTGCATACGGAAAAAAAAAAACGCTGATGTTATGCAAACAAATTATATTTCTTAAATTAATTTTTGATTGACTGTAGCTTTATTAATGGTCATTTTGAATTGATGCAGGTGCAACTAATTGCTTTCCCAATGCCCCAGTTAAGCAAATTTCACTCAACCCATGTTCCACTGTAATTTGTCTAGTTGTGCCTGGAAGCCTTTGTAGCCTGGTGCAGCACAAAATGTCCAACACACATGTGTGTGTGTGTGTGCAGAATGTCCCCACAATGATAGGAATATCTGATAACTTTGACCTTGTAGGGACATTTTGCTGGTCCCCATAAGGAAAGTGGATTTTTTTTTGTTGTAGTTATTAACACAGGGTTGTTTAGGGTTCATTTTATTTAGGATAAGGGTTAAGGTTAAGGTTAAGGTTAGAGATATCATTACTTATCTCTAGTACTAATTATGTCAATGGAAAGTCCTCATATGTATCACAAGACAAACAAAGGCTTTCAGTAAAGACCACTACTGTAGTTTTTTTTTTCTTATCTTTCTTTCTTTTCTTTTTTTTAACAAGTCAGCTTTGAAAATGAAGCTCATCAGTTATTTTGACACTGTTTGTTGGAGGCTGACGGAACTTTCCCTTGCAGCAGCTCACCTTATTAAACTCTATGCAAGTAATTATGAAAGTCTACATTATATTAAGTTTAGTGCAGCAGTGCTGCGTGCCTCTCACAGGGGACCTGAGGCTGGGAACACTGCATTCTGACGCTGACCAAACACAGCAGAAGGCAAAGCGTCCTCGTTGTGTGCAAAATGCTGCAATAAACACAAAACGAGCTTAAATTCCCCAACTTAAAAAAAAAATGCTGTAGTGTAGTATAATGGGTAAAGACTGTGGGTAAAGCTTTCTGTGCTGGTTCAGCTTTCTTTTCGTTTTTTTGTTTTTTTGCAGTCTGTGAATAGTTTCATTCATATGAAATCTAGGGAACCATTACTGTCTATTGGATTTTTTTTTTTTTTCCAAATGTAAGATCAGGTGTAATGTCTAAGAGTTTATAGCAGGAACATCACTCACGCTTTCCCTACAAGTTATAAGGTTAGTCACAAATGTACTAAACCTTAAAAAATCTTTAAAAACCTTTAAAAAATACCTTAAAACAATCTCCATTATGTATTAAATCATCCTATTTTAAACCATCCATGATAATGTCATCATCAACGTGCAGCAAACCAATTTGTTTTACAATGCTTCTAAAACTATTAATATGAAGTCAAAAATTATCCGCACTCCGGTTATATTAAAGCTCCCGCTACGAGTCTGAGAGTAAACAGCAGAGTACAGAATAGAAACATCCTCAAAGAACAAGTCAACCATCAGCTGCAAAATTGATGCTTACAGTTTTCTGGGATTCTTCAAGGCCAGTATTGGAAAATGATCAGGTTCAACAGTGAGATAAAATTCAGACAATACGCAGAGGAGTGCTATCCCAGAGTGCACACCACTACCCACACTGTCGACACGCTCCACAAACTTCGCCTTGAGGTGGTAAAACATCCTCCCTACAGTCATGATCTCGCCCCATCAGACTATCACCTGTTTGGTCCCCCGTAAGAATCCCTACGAGGATGAAGATTCGCGACTGATGAAGAGGTGAAGACAGGGGCGCATTCGTGGCTAGCAGCTCAGCTAAAACATTTTTAATAAAGGAATACGAAAGCTTGTTGGCAGATGGACAAACTGTATGGAAAATCACTTCAAATAAAAAAATAATGTGTGAAAAATTATGTATTTGTTTTTCTGAACTGCCAGAGTGCAGATCATTTTTGACTCGCCCTCGGAAAATCCAAGATCCATTCATTATTTCCGTGGGACAGACCTGATAAAGTGAATAAAGGTTTACTGAGTATGGAGCTTTCATTTTTTTTCCCCTAAAAGACAGAAAATTTGAATTAGCAAATCATACCCTTCAGTTTAACCTCAATCCATTTCAGAACTTACAGTCTTACCCATGGTGATGTCAGTAAGCTACTTGACAGTGAAACAACCACGGTCCAAATGTCAATAGAAATGTCACTGCACTGAAGTAAATGAACAGAATTTTCTAATACACACTTGCCACATTTGCACTATACACTATTCCCCATCTGCACCAATCTGCTGTACAAATCCTGAACCTACTGAGCTGTAAAGTTTGAAATGGTTCCTCTACTACACACAGGGACTTTGTGATATGACAGCATAAAGGCAGTGAAACTGAAAGTAAATAGAAACGACACAACTGAGATAGACAGATGGATGCATGGATGGATGGATGAATGCATGGATGGATGGATGGATGGTTGGATGGATGGATGGACAAAAGCTCATAAAGATGAATGCTTTCCTGGACGGAGAGAGATAGCATGGCTGTGAACCTGTAGAAGGATCGGTTTGGGTTTTGGATAAATGAATAACTTTGGAGCAGCTGCTGCTGATGTGTGTGGGCTATAGAGAGGATGTGAGTGTGTTTGCCAGGGGCGGAAATAAGCAAGAAAGTATCCCCTATGGCCAAAGAAAGAGCAAGAGAGTCCAAAAATTATTTTTATGTAAGCCAAATGAATTGTTTTCATGAATTAGGGATGAATTTTATAAAAAAAAAAGAAAATTGCAGAATGATCATTATAACAGTCGATAACATGCAACTTTATTATTTAACTGCAGAAGATGATTTCGAGAATTCTGGAAACCAGACTCAGGAGGATCAGATTTATCATAACAATGTAGAAATATTTCAATTATGCCCAGTCTAATTTCATTAAAGGGAAGCTATAATAATAATATTAATAATAATAATAATAATAATAATAATAATAATAATAATAATAATAATAATAACGAGATGTGTTTCCTGATGTTAGGAACCGCGAGACCATGCCCACTTCCGTGTCCCGTTTAGCTAGTCCCTACTTCCTGGACCTTTTCCTATTTATAGGTCTTCTCTTCGGGACTTTGGAGGGAAACATTGACCTGATTGGATTGGAGACCCCCGAGCACCACGCCTGAGCGCTCCCAAGCGTCGTGCCTCCGTGCTCAAGTACTGCGCCTCAGCGCTCCCACGTGCTTCGCCGCCGTGCTTCATCTCCCGACAGGTTCTTCACGGCGCCTACTTCTCCGGACGTCACCCTGCCTCTCGTCTCATCACCCGAGACCTTCAAGCATCGCGCCTCAGCGCTCCCAAGAGCCGCACCTCCGTGTTCAAGCACCGTGCCTCAACGCTTCCAAGCGCCACGCCTCCGTGCTTCATCTCCTGGCAGTTTCTTCGCGACGCCCACTTCTCCGGCCGTCACTCTTCCTCTCGTCTCATCGCCCGAGACCCCCAAGCAACGCACCTCCGTGCTTCAGTATCCTCATTCCATGCCATTGTTCTGTTCATCGCTATTTGTGTAATTAAAGTGACTTTAGTTCTGCATCTGCGTCTCCAGCGTCTCCTCAATCTACCGTTGCATAACACCTAAAGGAAATACATAGTGCTTGACAAGTGTTGAAATCATAAGCATTAGTGACAGCAGATGGTCCCCATTAATTCCTATGGGAAATGTGTTTTTTTTTTTTATTTATTAAAAGTGATCCATCACATCAACTCCAAAAATAGATAGCACACCACATAGCATGATTATCTACACAAGGGTATTTGACTCGAGTCTGTATGCTGAGCAGTTTGGGCTGTATTAATCACAGATGTGTGTGGAAGAAGAAGAAAAAGTAGAAGAGTGAAGGATAACAAGATAGTGCTTTTCAAACACTAATATACTACTACTACTACTACTACTACTAATATATTAATCTTTATTATTTAACAGTAGCAGAAGATTTAGAGAATTCTGGAAACCAGACTCAGGAGGATCAGATTCAAATCAACTCCAAAAATACATAGCACACCACAGAGCATGCTTATCTATGCAATGGTGTTTGACCCATGTCTGTATGTTGAGTGGTTTGGGCTGTATTAATTGCAGAAATGTGTGGAAGAAGAAGGAGAAGAAGGAGAAGAAGAAGAAGAAGAAGAAGAAGAAGTATGAGGGATAACAAGATAGTGCTTTTCAAGCACTAATATACTACTACTACTACTAATACATGCATCTTTATTATTTAACTGCAGAAGATTTAGAGAATTCTGGAAACCAGACTCAGGAGGATTTATCATAATGTAGAATGATTTTAATTGTACCCAGTCTTATATCTTTAAAGGAAAGCTATAATACCAATGACAATAACAACTAGATTTGTTTCCTGAAGGAAATGCATCGTGCTTGAAAAGCAGTGAGATCATAAGCATTAGTGACTGCAGGAGGTCCTGTGACTGCAGAATGCTGATGGTCCCCATTCATTCCTATGGGAATTTTTATTTTTTTTATTTCATTTATTAAAAGTGATCCATCACATCAACTCCAAAAATACATAGCACACCACAGAGCACCATTATCTATGCAATGGTGTTTGACCTGTGTCTGTATGTTGAGTGGTTTGGGCTGTATTAATTGCAGAAATGTGTGGAAGAAGAAGAAGTATAACAAGATAGTGCTTTTCAAGCACTACTATACAACTACTACTACTGATGATGATGATGATGATGATGAAGATAGTAAGCGTGATTTACATAGTGCCTTTCTCACAAGCCCAAAGTCGCTTTACAATATGGAACAACAATAAACAAAAGAGAAACAACAATTTATCAGGAGTGGTGGTAGATAGTGAGTGGAATAGATTTTTTAAGCTGGGTTTTAAAGCTAGAGAGAGCAGCAGGAATGAACAGGTGAAGGAAGGGAGTTCTAGAGAGAGGGGATAACACTACTAAACAACCTGCCACCCCTGGTGGACAACCTGAACCTGGGGCCAGCACGAAGACCAATATCAGAGGACCTTCCCTGACAAATAATCATTTCTACCAGTATACCCATAGATATAACCCAACGCTATATCTATTTCACATTCAGTAAATGGAACTTGCTGCGCCGCATCTCTTCTCCATTCAGATCATCACTCTCGACCTGGTCTCCTTAAAAGTTTTTGAGAGAAAATAAATTTCCTAAACTACTCCTTTGTCTCCAACGACTCCAACAACAAGAACAAAGAGACTCATGTGTGAGATCGCTGTCTGTTTAATTAAGGTGAGAGATTAAGTGCTAAAGTCAATTTACAGCTTCATAGAGAGGTGTGACAGTTGTGTTGAAATAGCGCAGCCTTCACCAGCAGTCTCTTCCTGACTCTAAAAAGGTGCTAAATATATTCCAGGAAGTGTCTTAGGCTCTAATCACTTTCTCTTCTCTTTGTTTGTCATCTCCAGTTAAACAAAAAAAAAATTCTTCGCAAATAAAACAAAGCTGGGTGTGAAGGGTGTAAGTCTGGAAGGTCGTTATTTGTGACCAATGTCACTGTTTTAGGAACTGGGGTGTCGGGGAATTTGCATGATTGCTCTTTTATGCCAAGCGAAGCAAGACCGAGGGGCCCGTTATAGTTATTGCATATTGATTACTAGCCTTTGCCAGATTAAATGCTTCATCCCCAAGCAGATCGATAGGACATTAGGATTCTGTCCCATGATTGAGAATACTTTTATCATAGACACAAAAGATATAAAGCTAATGCACGGTCTGTAGCCTGCGCTGCATTAGTACATCCGTGCCGAAGTGCATAGTGAGGGAGACGAGGTCACCTTGTGCCTGTTAGTTCGTAAACTTAAGACTTTCTCCTTGCATGAAAATTCCACCTTTATTGTAGAACTGAGGCACCTCAGCTGCACTTCCTGGTTTATACAAATGGTTATGTTGGTTTATTGGCATCCTGACATTTGCGTGTTGCACGGCATGGCCTAATTCAGTTATAAATATATTGTACTACATGACAGAATGAAAGTTTAGGCTTAGATTTACATTTACATTTATGGCATTTAGCAGACGGTCTTATCCAGAGAAACTTACAAGAGTACTTAGTCATTAACTTGGAATATCCAATGCTAGTAGACCTGAATTCAAGCTACTTTGACCTACGATACTGCTAGAACTTAGCTGTATACTACCTATTAAACATTACATGTAAAACAAGTCCCAAAACCCAAGTATTCCTAAACTACACAAAACCAGTGAAGAACAAGACATAGGGAATACAATAACTGCTGTAAGTGTGGAAACAGCTTTGAGTTAGTGCTCATTCAAGGGCTCTCAAATGAGGTGGGTCTTCAGTTGACATTTGAAGACAGCGAGTGACTCCGCTGTTCGGACACTCAGGGGGAGTTCATTCCACCACCTTGGTGCCAGAACAGAGAAAAGTCTGGATGCTTGTCTCCCATGTGTCAGTCGAGACGAGCCGTAATTGAGAGACAAAAGGCTCTGGATACGCATCGAGCTTTGACCATTGCCATCAGGTAGGGAGGGGTTGGACCGTTTTTGGCTTTGTAGGCCAGCATCATGGTTTTATATCTGATGCGAGCTGCTACAGGAAGCCAGTGAAGGGTGTGCAGCAGCGGCGTGACATGGCTGAACTTGGGAAGGTTGAATACAAGTTGGGCTGCAGCATTCTGGATTAGACAATTAGCTTGACTTATTGTTTATTCTAACTGTCTAAAAGCTGAATAATTAGTGCCTCGGCATATCCAGTGATATTGCCAGTCAACTGTCCCTTTCGTACATGACAAGTTTAAAGATATACTGGCACTCCATAGGTGCAGGTTTAAGTGTGAAGTTAATGAATTTGAAATCAAAGGAATATGGATGTTCCCACATTCGTGTTGAAATATTAGGCGGACTTGTGGGAACAAAAGATGATGCATTATCAGAATAGATAGTGGTGTGTTGATGGTTATTTATCCTATATTTAAGCCATGTTCAGTGACAACAGGGATAAAAACAAACCTGAAGTTAATAAAGAAGAAGAAGAAGAAGTAAAGAAATGCCTAAAGAATTTTTGACATTGTACAATTTTCCCTACATTTCCCCTTCCTTGATATATAAAACTGTCTAAACAGTAGTTCTCACATGAGCTCCACCTCCAGTAGCTATACCAGTAACATGCTGCTTACACACTGATGCTTCAGTATTAATTATCTAATGATGTCATTTGTTTGGTAGATTATTTCTTTATTGTAACAATGGTTTTTGGCAATAAATCTTACTCAAAAAAGCCTGTTCATTTCCCTTTTAAATGGTGCCACATTTGTAAGGAACATGCATTTGTGGGATGAGCAGTAGAGCTGAGAATGTGGGTTGTGCCCATGAAAAATGCGTCAAATCCTCTCTGCCATTGCCAAATAGCTTATTTTGCTGTTGCTATTGTTTTGAGCTTTTGATACCCCTAGGTTCAGACAATCAGGTGCCTGATTGCCGATCTCCAGTCTCATCGGGTTGCCATGAGCAGCGTGTGACCAGGCTGGTGACCAGCATGAGGAAGAGGTGCCAGGCTGTTGAGGCTGTATATGGTTATTCCACATGCTACTGAGGCTCCTGTTTGTTAAATGAATAAATTGTTAAATTACCAATATGTCTTGTTTCTTCAAACTTCAATCATCCAGTCCACCAAACACCAAACGAGTCAATGGCAGAATAAGCTGTTCGGCAATGGCAGAGAGGATTTGGCACATTTTTCGTGGGTGCAAGCCACATTCTCAGCTCTACTGCTCATCCCACCAATGCATGTTCCTTACAAATGTGGCACTGTTTAAAAAAATAAGAGGCTTTCCAATGGTATAAGATTTATTGCCAAGAGGCATTGTTACGACAGAGAAATAATATACCAAATACAAATTTCCTTACTTTTTGTGCAATGTTTGTAATAATATATCAGTCAGAGGAACCAAAGCATCAGTTTTACTTTAATACTTTATGTATTTTAACATTGCCATATTGTTACTTTTACTTAAGTATCTGAATACTTCTTCCACTATAGCTTTCTTTTCTTTCTTTTACTTCTTATTTTTTTTATTTCTTCATTTTTGGCAGTCTATGAATAGCTTCATTCATAAGACATTTAGGCACACATTACAGTCTAATGGAATTTCGTTCAAAATGGAATATCAGGTGTAGTGTCACTCAGGAAGAAGAAAAGAAATGTCTAAAAACTGTACATTTGTGAACATCCATTCTAGCAGCCTACCATTAATACGTCTTCCCTTCCTTGATTTTTTCAAGGAGTTTCCAGAGCGACAAGCACCATGTTTTTCTTTCTTATTCTTTTGGGTCCTGGTTTAGTGATACCTCCTGACCTCATATCATGATTGGTTCGTTGGTTCACCTTGTCTATGCACACCTCTTTCTTGTTTCCTCTTGTGCTGTCCATTCTGAACATTTTCTGAAAATTTTAGTTCTGCAGGACTCT
>JAOVVG010000050.1:6815563-6826012 GCA_028566375.1 Leptodoras nelsoni | reverse complement strand
AAAACTGTGCTCTTACCCTGCTAATTGAACCTTCACACTCTGCTCTTACTGGTGCAATGTGCAATTAATGAAGATTGCCCCCCAGGCTGGTCCAATTTAGCCATGAAACCTCCCAAACTACAATGACAGGTGTTTCAGTTTCATTGTCCAACCCCTGTATACCCCAGTGCTGTAGATTTCTCAAATCGGATCTGTTTTAAGCTGCCCATTTGAACTGTTTTTCTGAAACAGCAGATCTAAGCTTATTCTAATGTATTATTGTTTCCAAATCTCCTTCACAGGAGCTTGTATAGACCAGTTGTTATTGCCCATAAGTTCTGATAGGGTTTTTTTTTTCCATTACAGGAAAGTGCTCAAGATGGAGGAGTTAAATTTTTTTCCAGTTTATTGGTAACAGGACAAACGTCATTTTTTTAGAGAGGTTAATGAAAGAAGAGCTTTATATAGCTGCTATAAGGTAAGTGATGACCTGAATGCATTTAACAATATACAGTATATATACACTGAAGTACCAGAAAAACTGGCACTATGTAAAATACATAGAAACGCCCCTATGGACGTCATTGGTTGCGTGTGGTAACAGTGCGTATATAAAGCAATAAACGTCTATGGAAGACATGAGAATTTTAGTGATTTTCAGTGTGGTTTAATAGTTGGAGCTTGTGAGATGGGTTATTGCATTATGGAGGTAGAAGCAAAGTTTGGATTTTCACATATGAGCATTTCAAGGGTGTACCGCGACTACAAGAATTCTGGCGAAACCTCGTGATAGATGTGCAACACATCTATCTAGTGTACAACGCACACAGTATATACTATATATAATATACCAGAAAAACTGGTATGGGATCCTACTCAAAATACATAGCAATGGAACCTATGCACGTGATTGGTTGCATCCACCAGTGCGTACATAAAGCGATAGATGTCTATGGAAGCTTCCAGAGCTGTTTCCACCATCAAAATGGCAAGTTATCACAATATGAGCATTTCAAGGGTGTACCGTGACTACAAGAATTCTGGCAACACCCAGACCTTAGGACAGCAGAGCAGCTGTAAAAAGACTCTGGGTGAACATGGCCAGTCGTCTTGCAAGAATCGTTTCACGTGACACAGCGTCGAGTAACGGATCGGAATTCAATGCTGGGGCCTCAACGAACATCAGCGTGAGGACTGTGCAACGTTCCTTCCGAGATCCTGTGGGGAACCTACCAAGGATTAACTGCTATACCAGTTTTTCTGGTATGTCATTGTAAAGAAATTACATAACCATAATGTTTCACAATATAACTATAAATAGGTCAGGTGTGTGACGTGGTTTTTTCCATTAATAAAACATGAATAACCGTTGGTATTAACATTGCTCTGGTAAGAGGATAATAGGATTCAAAAACCTCATGACATGCTTTTATAATAAACAAATCTACTTGGAGGTAGTAACTGTTACTCTGCTTCTTTCCACACAAAGCCTTCCTTCAGTATTTTTTACATAACATACATGTAGCATGACCTATACCTCGAATTAAATCCACATCACGTCATCGGCCTTCCTCTGAATTCTCTTCGTTTAACTGTGATACAGTATTATGTGCTGTGATCATTTTGACCAACCACAGGCATTTCGGATGACTGTTCCGAGGCACCTCGTGAATCACAGTGCTTATGTTCCAAACCTGTTGTTTAAAGTAATATCGCATTGGCAAAAACTGGATTTACACAACTGTCAGTCCCATTACACCAAATGAAGTCAACAAACAAGGGCCATTTCAAATCTGCTTCTTTATTTGTGCAGTGGAGCCATACGGCTAATCGAGCGAACAGATTAAAACGTACTTATGTGCATCATCCAGATCACAAACGGGTTGAGTTTCCAACCCAGAGCTTTCTCAAGGACTGGAATCGAAGTTTCTAAGCGATTTGCATGATCATAATATACAATTCCTGAACCAAATGATGCCTTTTCTTGAAACAGGTGTGACATTTATTAATTGTACTTGTTAGACAGATTAGTCTCGTAGCTCTAGTGTAAAACTGCTGCTTTAATCAATCGCCTGACATCAAACATCGTTTGATTATTGAACTATTGCTTCAATCAAGACAAAAAAATTTTTTTGGAATATGATATGTTAAAATATTGCATTTTGTTCATATCCATAGCCATAAAACACACACACCCATACACACACACAGCAAACTGGCAATACAGTAATATAACACACCATACACTGTAATTCACTATATAAATAAATGAAACAAAAAAAATTATTCCTGGACTTAAATGGTAACAGGAACACGCATTCCGAAAAGGACACTTTACATAATTTTTTCATTGACTGTGTACAAATATTTATTTTTCATGTAAATTATGTAAAAGTGCCAAAAAGGTTTCTTGATGAAAAAACAGTCATGAAATTCACAAAAGCCATAAAGAGCAATGTTTACATTTTTACATACGCACAGACACTTGACATCCAAATTACCGCTCAGACGTACTCACTCAGCACTAATTGCACAACACAGACATGTGAAAGAGAGAGAAAGGGGGGGAGAGAGAAAGAAGGAGAGAGACAGAGATGACATGTTAATTATTACTAAGAGGAATAAGAACAGATCAGGACCCATGTCCCTGCATGCTCCTCAAACACAGTTCAGTGTCTTCATGTATTTCCTGTACATTGTATATTTGTTTCATCTTTTCTTGAAGAAAAAGTGTAACCCCAGTAAAAAAAAGCAATACACTTCCCTTAGTTGATTTCGTCATGGCAACACTGTTTCCTGACATCACATTACATCACATCACAGTTACTTCCAACCGAGTGATCTGATTGGACAAGATGAATTTCAGGAGTTCTGATATTACAGTATAACAGCACTGGGATTTTTAACTCTCCGTGTATCACAATGCTTTACAGGGGTGTTCTATTGACTGCTAATTAGGATACTTTAACAACCATTATCTATCTTAGATCGTAAAAACATTCCACTGCAAAGACAAAAAACAAAATTTGAATTAAATGCATTAAATGCCATTACATTTATTTCTGCACTAATCTATAGATCTACACAAAGTAGCAAGGAAAATGTATATGTGTTGCTTGGCAACAGTCAAGAGCCAGTCCAATTGGATAATGATTTGTGTTGGTGGAGCCAAATAAATGATTAAATACCCAAAGATATCATATTATGTTGGCTCACATTATGCCTGACTCTCCAAAGACACATTAACAACCTAGCTAATGCCATAGCTAGCTAAATAATCGTAGATTACCATCACAGCTTTTCTGATCTGAGAAAAAAAAGCACTGGAAGTTTAAGTCGAAGGGTTTATTCTGATGACGTGTGTGTTTCATACAGCAGGCGGTGTTAATATTTGCTGAATGGCTGATATACAGTATGTTTAACACGAGTGATCCTGTCAAATTTCATACAAAGGATGTTTTAAGAAAGATATAAAGACTGGATTTAGCTTGAAATTTTTAATGAGGTAAACTTTCAGCCCCTCCCTACAGGCTAGTAACCATGGCGACTGGCAAGGCCAAGTAAACAGCACACCCCAGTAATACGAACTGAATTCCACGCAGCTTGACATAACACGCTTTGCTGTGGCTTTCAGCTGGCTATTTTTAGCTAGAAACTTGCTCTGCAATTCATTATCTGCTAATTTACCAGTGAATAGTTGTATTTTTAACGATGTGTTGACAAAGACATTGAAACAAATGAATAACAAGAGAACAAGTAATTGACATAATAATGAATAATAACAAAAGCCTTAATTTACAGATCTGCTAAACACACACACACACCCACTCAGGACTCCAGTGACATAATTATTATTGCAACTAATAAATGTTAAACCTAACCTTAACCTCAGTAACGTAAAGGCAACTTTTTTGCCACTTTTTGCCTCTTTTATTTTTTTTATTTGTTAAAAACTACAAAACCTTTCCTTATGGGGACCAGCAAAACATTCCCACAAGGTAAAAAATATCAGATAGTCCTATCCTTTGACCCTTGACATTCGGTCCCCACAAAGAAAAAGTATGGTATAAACACACACACATGTTTGTCTTGCTATATTTATAAGGACATTGACATAATTTCCTCAGAAATAGTTATTACAGTAGCGAATTAATGCTACTCCTAACTCAACCCTAACCCCAACCATAACCTTAGTAATGAAAAGGAAACATTTTGGCTCTTTTGGCTTTTTTAAAAACTACAAGAAAAAAGCCACTTTTCTTGTGGACCAGCAAAATGTCCTCACAAGACCAAAAATATCAGATATTACTATCCTTCTGGGGACCTCATAAAGATATTACAACAAGTACACACAAACACACACACACACACACACTCAGGACATAATTATTACTGCAACTAATTAATGTTAAACCTAACCTTAACCTTAACTTCAGTAACGTAAAGGCAACATTTTGCCTCTTTTTTTTTATATTTTTGTTAAAAACTACAAAAAAAAAAACCTTTCCTTAGAGGGACCAGCAAAACATCCCCACAAGATAAAAAAATATCAGATAGTCCTATCCTTTGACACTTGACATTCAGTCCCCACAAATATATAAAAGTATGGTATAAACACACACACACATGTTTGTCTTGCTATACTTATAAGGACATTGACATAATTTCCTCAGAAATAGTTATTACTGAAGCTAATTAATGCTACTCCTAACTCAACCCTAACCTCAACCTTAACCTTAGTAATGAAAAGGAAACATTTTGGCTCTTTTGGCTTTTTTAAAAAACTACAAGAAAAAAGCCACTTTCCGTGTGAGGACCAGCAAAATGTCCTCACAAGACCAAAAATATCAGATATTACTATCCTTCTGGGGACCTCATAAAGGTAGTACAACCAGTACACACACACACCAAAAAAGCCACTAACCACCTGAATGACACCATTATTGTATATATTAATGATAATACACTTGATAAATTAATAATGACAATAAACAAACAAAAAAACACAAAAAACACACATGAAAAGGTGAAGGGGGTAGTCAGACAGCATTGTATGAAGTAAGTTCAAGTATGCAAGGAGGGAATTCCATCAGTACACATCATCCTGGAGGCACAATGAAATTGAAGGTGTTTTCAGGGACTTAATAATAAAATGCAGTGTCTCTTCAATGAACTTTTAGTCTGTTATGATCCTCCGCACCTACTTCAATGTGGTGCTGGCTCTTTGTTGGTGCCTCGAATATTGAAGACTACAGCAGGGGGTGGAGCTTACTCTTACAAAGCCCCACAATTATGGAACAGTCTTCCAATTAATGTTCAGGACTCAGATACAGTCTCAGGGTTTAAGACTAGAATGAAAACTTATTTGTTTAGTCAAGCCTTTTGTCATTAGCTCTTCTCTTAGGTAAAGCAGATCTGGAGGGTTTGTAGCCATAGAGTGTTCTGGTAAACCGGGATGTTTGGATGCTGTCACCTCCACTTTCGCAGGATCACTCAGGTTTGTGGACGATGGAGTGGATGGTGCTTCATGTCCCAGGGCTCCCTCATGTCTGCTTCACCTTCTGACTCTCCCTTTTAGTTATGCTGTCTTAGCTAGACTTGCTGGAGTCCCTCTTGAGTCTGGTTCCTCTCAAGGTTTCTTCCTCTTATCATTTGAGGGAGTTTTTCCTTGCCACCGAACTGGCAAAGGAAAAATACTGTTAGGGACAAAACGTATAAGCCATGTCCTAATTTCTTGTCTTTGTAAAGCTGCTTTGAGACAATTTCCATTGTTAGAAGTGCTTTAGAAAAAATAATAATAATAAATTAAAGAAGTTTAGGCCAGAATTTCTGACCGTACTCATGGATAAAGATGAACTAGTGGACAGATGGACAGTGGACATGTATCCCAATATAGGGACACATGCTGCTGTTGATGCTTAAAACCTTTAACATTATCTCAAAATAGTCACATTGTCATTACCAAACAAAAAAACGCATGGTGAACGGTGCATTTACCACACTGACCACTGATAACATTAGGATAGAATTTAGGTGGGTGGGACTTGGACTGGCAAACTCTGTGTTTAACCTTCAACTGTATCATCAGAAGAACCTCTTGTATAAGGTGCAATTGAACGTACTTTATTTATTACTTTGTCCCAACATTGGTCTATAAAAAAAATCAGTACCCAAGTCATCATCCAAGGCCCTTTTAATTCTACTGAAAGAGTGTACATCCAAAGCCAGAAGATGCAGATATATCCTGAATGTATTTTTCAGTGATTTTTATGGGGAAAGATCCAAGGTCAAAAGGTCATCCCGTGGGAAGATGGGTAGAAAGGTCAGAAGTACAATGCTTAACTTGGAAATACTGAAACAAGTGTGAATGGGCCAGATTGAAATCCGCAGGTACCGTAGTCTTTATAAAAGTCATGAAAAGAGAAAGAAAGAGAAAGAAAGAGAAAGAAATAAAGAGAAAGAAAGAATAAAAGAGAGGGAAATAATGACCTAATTATCTAAATATCTAAGGTAGGCATAATCGTAGAAGACAAAATGAACTTAAAACGGTGCCTGAACTGAAACCAATGGATCTCTTGTAAAATGTGAGAGTTTCCATTCATAAAGATTTTTTTTGTTAAATTACATGACATTTTAATACATACATATGTTTTTAATATAATTTGCTGTCATTTTGAAGTACAAGCAAAAACTGTAAATTTTACTGTAAAAAGAATATATTTTTCCTAAACACTTATTTCAGTATTTAGATGTTTGTTTGATAAGAGAAACTGCTGTTTAATAATGTTAAATAAGCAGTAAACCATTTATGAGAAAATTTATCTGGGAGCGCACAGGCACCCATAAACAACACAACAAATACCAAACTGATAGGACTGTGTGCACTGTAAAACAATGTGTAAAAAAACAGTAAAGCAAGAAAAAATGTCTGTAAAAATGGTCTTTATCATGTGCTTTAAAAAATGTAAAGAAATATTATTTTCTAGCAGCAGGGGTGCAAAAAATTGTAATTATCTTAGAGCACCAGAAAAAGTCTGTAAATAAAAGTTTAAAAAAAAATGTTTGTTTTTTTTATTGCAACAGGGACACATAACAAAAATTGAACAAAAAAAAAACATTAATTATTTTTACCATATGTTTAAAAAAAAGAAAAGGCCATTTTCTGGCAACAGGGGCACCAGAAAAATTTCTGTAAATAACAATAAACATTTTTTTTTTACCATATGGTTTTAAAATACAATGTCATTTTCTGGCAACAGGGGCACCAGAAAAATTCTGTAAATAACATCTTAAAAAAAACAAAAACATTAATTATTTTTACCATATGGTTTAAAAGAAAAACTGTAAAAACAAAATGGAAATTTTCTGCCAGCAAAAAAGCACCAAAAATGTCTGTAAAAAAACAGTAAAAAAAAAATTATTTATGTTATGTTAATTATCTTTACCATACGCAACATAAAAAATGAAAGTAAAACTACAGCACTGAAGGCAGTCAGGCGAGCACGTGTTTGGCTCAATGGCGCTTCACTTGTGTCTGTCTAGGGGAATGAACCTGCTCACAGAGCCGTTTCTTTTACCACAAGCTCGCTGCCACCCTTATAAAACGTACCATAAATCTAAGACTGTTTTACATCTGAAACAAGCAAACAAAAACAAAAAAAAAACATGGTGTCCGCAAAGCCTCCATACACAGGAACTATTCACTCACATTATACTTATATTATATTTTAAATATATTTTATATTATTTCTATTAGATATTTTGTATATTTATATATTTTTGTAAATATTTTGCAAAATTTTGTAAATAGAATTACATTACATTTTTCATGCAATAGTACAATATCCCCCCCCCCTATTTAATTTTACAATACAAAAACCCATTACTTTATTAATACTTTATTATTAATACTTATTAATATGTTATGTTATGTTAATTAACTGTCAAAATAAAATTTTCTTTCTTTAATGGTAGATTAACTGTACTCTTACATGGTGTAAATGACAGAAAACGCTGCTACTTTTAATATCAATAAAGAATACTGTGTTTTTAAAAGCTGTTTATTATTTTTATTTTAATATAATCTACTGTCTTTTACTGTCACAGTGGAGAAAAGGTGTAAAAAGTTTTTTTCTTTTTTTTTTTACAGTAAAAAATGTGGCCACTTTACAGTTTACAATTCACTTTTACAATTTACTTTACAATTTTCTGCAACCTGGAAATAAAACATTAACACTACTCAGTAGAAGTAATATTGGAAACAAGTTAATGTTGGCCTGAAATGTAGCAGCACAGAAAGATATGTAGAGATGTAGTATGGACACTGTGCTACTGTAGTCATTACCTTTACCGTTAGTACATGTTAATTATGAACAGAACTGATCATAAATTAAACAGGCATAATAACCTGTAGAGCAGAAACCCGATGCTGAATCCTTTCAGGTCCCTCATCTGTACTCTCAGGGCATCGTGGCTGTTTTAGCAAACTTGACAAAACGTATGTTTTGTTTTTTTTTTTACACAGGCTACCTACTGCAGCTTTAATTTTAGCATGAGGGAACAGAGTTATCCACTGTACCCCTGTCTTCACATGAAATCCTGAAATCACTTTGCTCATTGTGACTCCTGAAAGGTTTGTATGAAAGACAGTTTACGTGCCGTTTTTCTTTTTTTTTAGCACGCTTTCTCCTCATTGCACCATACAACACAAGAGAATAATTTTCCGTTCTTCAATACCCCTGTGTGTGAGCTGAACAGTACAAGGCCTGAGTGCTTTTTTTATGCTCTTTCTTTCTCCATTTGTTCAAATCACTACTGGAAAATTGTTCTTATTGCTCAGTGAAGGATTGCTACGGCCCCGAGGATTTCCACCCATCGATTTCTCTACAATTTTCACATACAGCCGACCAGCCTGTTCCACTGTCTGGCTGTCTTTGCGCACACACGCAAACACACACACACACACACACATACATACACACACGCATACACACGTCACATTCAGACAGATCAAACCAGGTGAAACTGTTGTGCTGAACCTCAAGAGATAATTAGAGGGAGCTCCTTTGTGATTACATTTTTTTTTTGCATTTCTTCCCTTGCTTGTTCATCTCACACAGATTTTTATTACCTCTCCCAGATGCCAAAAAAAAAACAAACTGAAGCAGATCTGATGTCAGAAACTCTATAAAACAGGAGACTATAGGATGGTAGAGAAGCTTAGATCAAGATAGCAAAACGGCGATCGAGGAGGATAAGATCTGTTCTCCATATGGATTTCTTTAGCCGAACCACAAACAGCTTTCAGAATAGAGGATCATTGATCGAGCGGCAACTATTTTTTTATTTAGACGAACAGCCTTGGGGTTTTCATTCCAAAACCCACAGCAACACGTCGATCTCGTCAGGCGTTCCCTCAACTCGCGTCTTCAGCCCGAGAGAAAGGCTTCACCTACCCAACCACAAACAGACAGACTGTTATTTATAATGCATGATCAGTCAGAAATCTGGTCTGGGTTTGACAGACAAGGTGTGCCGACAATGCAGTTTTTACTAACAGCCTACTCAGATGCTCAGTCTTAGGCCCTTAGACACAAAAATCAATACTGGATTAAAATAAACTATAGATGGTGGTGGTGTTTTTTTTACTTTACTTACTCACAATTCTTAACCCAAACCCCATAATCGACTTTTTAGCCATGTTTTGTAATCTGTTGACCCAACCACTGCATAGCTGAACATTATTCAAGACTTAGCTCACAGTTTCACAGAGAAAATATACTTGTGCAAGTGCAAGCACTTTTATTAAGAGATGAGTCAACAGTCATACGGCTGATGAATAAGCACCCTTTTAAGCCAACAATAAGATGCTGGATAAATGAATTGAGCAATAACAATAACCGAATGCTCATTAAAACCGATTAGATCGATTCGAGTGTTACGGCTACACAGACAGCTCTAACCTCTGAAACGCACACCGAGGTCAGGTGACACGGAAATCAGACTAACGCGCTTCCCGGAATTACGCCAATGTTCCGACATGGTAGAAGGAAATAAATCAGCCTGAGGCGCATCTGAAAATATGAAAAATGATTTGCAAAGGATTATTTTTTAAATGTTGCTGATGCACGCTCAAAGGAAAATGGCAACCTTTTCGGCAAATAGGGCCTGGAGCGCTGTGACGTAAAACCATTTAGGCACTTTCGGGAGGATGAAGCTTTCAGTGAGACACAAGCAGATTTCTCCCATTTAAGACTGCAGCCAAAAAAAACCCCAATGAACAGACCCAATCCCTTACGGAGGCACATTCAATCAATGTTAAAAGCGTCTGCATCCTGCTTTTACTGTCTGGCATGCAAGACAAACATAACACTGTTCACCCAAACTGACAAACGTGTCATGAATTAACAATACTAGATAATGATGATAAAATACTGGAATATAACCAGAATATACACTACTGTAATATAT
>JAOVVG010000050.1:6712891-6729048 GCA_028566375.1 Leptodoras nelsoni | reverse complement strand
TATATAGTCTGTTGTTCAGTATATAGGTTAAAGCTTAAACATGAGCAACTGCA
The DNA here is from genome assembly GCA_028566375.1 of Leptodoras nelsoni. Lineage (NCBI taxonomy): Eukaryota > Metazoa > Chordata > Actinopteri > Siluriformes > Doradidae > Leptodoras > Leptodoras nelsoni. The sequence goes on along the minus strand of JAOVVG010000050.1, from coordinate 6,728,995 downwards.
TGTGTGTGTGTGTGTTATACCGTAAAAGTGTGTATTGTATTTGTACACTTGTAATCAAGGCGGAATAAATGTAGTTGTGTCTGTAGACACGCTGAAATACAGCAGCAGTCAGTGTAATACTGCTACAGCACCAGTCACGTCCCTTACACGTTATAAACTACAGGTTATAAAACTGGATCCTGCCCCGACTGACTGAGCTGTGGGATGTTCAGGATGTTGTTTGGAAGTGACAGGCCTAAGTGAGATATCCGTTTGCTTGTGATTGTCACCGATGAGGAATTTGAAGCAGGCTAAAGTTTCATACAGGGACATGAACGGGTAAAAGCCTGACAGGCTGCTCTTCCCGGAGTGCGGCCTCAGTGCAGTTACAGAGCGGTGGTGCAGGGTGTAGGACACACCGACACTTAACCAAATAACAAACACATCAGCAGCCGCTTTTCAACTCAAGCACAATATCACACTCAGAAGGAAAACCAGCATGTAACTAATTAATATGTAGTTAATTAAATGTTGAGACTGACGTCATGGCTGTGAAGATGACGTCAACTAAGAAACGTCTTTAATCCTAAATTAACAATAAGGCTTTGGGTGAACTCTAGTGCACTGATGTAAAGAATGATCTGCTATTTTTATTACTGGTAAATTATTACACTTACTAGTGCCTTTTTATAGAAACTAGTACTGCAATAATGTCTATAGTCTAATGGTAACTAGTGTGTTTAATACAGTAGTACATAAATGAAGCCATGTTTTCCTTTGTAGCCCGTGTAGGCTAGAATGCATGAAGCTCCTGTTGTAGGCTAGTTTTTGTGCTTCCTAAGAACTCATAATAAGCTAATAGATGGTGAATGACTGCATGGAAATGTTAGCAGACTAACAGATGATCTAATATTGATGATGAGCTCAAACACGCAGTTTACTAATATTTAACAGGCAACTAAACCCTTAACACTGTAGTCTACTTCAACTGAAAATACTTGATGCCAGATTTTTTTGCAGGGTAACATAGACCACCATGAACACAAATACGTTCAGACTTGTTGTAATTAGTATAATATATTATTATTATTATTATTATTATTATTATTATTATTATTATTATTATTATTATTAAGCAGGGCTCACTGTGCATGTACAGTCAACATCACACTATCCAAAACGGTCAGAATTAAATGAAATAGACTATAACCTGCTTCAGATGTCACCCTAGGAAAGTCTTTAAAGAGCATTCCAGGTAGAACCACTTAAAAAGAAAAAAGCTAGACTAGGTTAAAACCTGTTTATACCTAACCCCGGTCTTCTCTATCCATTCTGCACACCAAGCCTACTGTATGGCGGATTGAGACACGTCCCGTATCAGACTCTGCAATAATTTAATTGAATTGTATTTCCAAAGCGCTTTTAACAATGGACATTGTGTCACAAAGCAGCATTACAAAGACGTAAAATTAGGACAGGGTTTAAGACATTTCCCATCAATAACAAAGATTAGAAGAACGGTTTTCAGAGATCCTACATGAAAGAAAGATATTTTATAGTAAAGCCTCCTCAACTGACTCTCAAATTAAAGAAAAGCAAATAGTGTAAATTAATAAATAAATGGCATGCACATTTTTTGTCTGTTCGATCGGTTTGGGATGTGGCTCATGTGATGACCTGGACTGACGCTGAAAACTCAATAGGGAATGGAATCAGGCTGCGGCGCGCTCCCGGGTCTGGGTTACTGGGCGCAGTTGCGCGCTCCCGGGTCTGGGTTACTGGGCGCAGTTGCGCGCTCCCGGGTCTGGGTTACTCGGCGCAGTTGCGCGCTCCAAGGTCTGGGTTACTGGGCGCAGTTGCGCGCTCCAGGGTCTGGGTTACTCGGCGCAGTTGCGCGCTCCAGGGTCTGGGTTACTGGGCGCAGTTGCGCGCTCCCGGGTTTGGGTTACTGGGCGCAGTTGCGCGCTCCCTTCAAACTAAGCCACGCAAAGGTCAGACTTCAATCCGGGATCAAAGAGCACCGGAAAACATGATCACGCCTCCTCTAAAAACTTCTTTACCCTCTGAGTGAGATAAGATGAGAACAAGCGTTACGCGTCATTTACCGTATATACGGATGGACACGGTGCGCTTGTTTAAAACGGATGACCGAGGAGCAGCTCGTACCAGTGCGCTCAGACTAACGCGCTCATTACTCACGGCTTGACCGAACACGTTTTTAAGAGCTCTGTGCGTGTCTCCATCCGTCACTGTGTGTGAGAGGAGATGGAGCAGCTCTTCAGTGTGTCCCTGTTCACACCACTGTAATTAATTATCATCTGTAAGAACAGAGATAACACCAAATACTTAAAGCATTGTCACGTCCTTCAAAGACTCTGAACGTGTGTGTCTGTGTGTGTGTGTGATATTCATTTTAGAGAGGGCAGCAACTTAACACTGAAGTGGTTCCAAGTGTAAATCCCAAATCAAGACAGGATGTTAACACTGAATACACATACCAGAAAGTCTGCTAGCCTTTGTGTAAACTGTGAAGTCAGTGAAATTTGGTGGAACATGGCTGTTTTCAAACTCAAAATCCACATACAACCCACCCGAACACGAACACACACACAGTGTAAATATTATATATAAATATAGAGCACTAAACAGGACTGGGTGATCAAGTATTATTATGGATAATGTGCTAAATTATGTTGATATTGTAATAAGGTAGGTCAGGATATTTAAAATAGCTCTTATTTATTTATATATAAATTCTGGAAGTAGTCAATTTGATGTTTAAATATTGTACTGAACCTTTAAAACATAAAAAAATATTTTCCATCCTTTTCAGTTCGAAGTAATTTATTTTCACATTTTTTTAAACATAAAAATGCAACATTTGTTTAACAAATGTGTACATGGTGATACTTGTAATTGTTTCAGTTTTGTTGGAAAGCCTTCAAGCATCGTGACCTGATACGTTCCGTCATATCGCCCACCCTTGCCCCGAAGTCGCATTGCATTTTGTTAAAGTGGCCGAATAAGAACGCCGCTACACCCCGGGCACAAACTAGGAGGAAATGTTTAAAACTAGACATACAAAATGGTTGGGTCGGTACCTAAAGCAAGACCACAGCGCGGTGTAACATTTGCAACATTCTACCGTTCACAGACCCTGGGAACTGCAGAAACCAGAATGGTGCCTCTGAGCAAATATTTTATTTATTACTGATGGGAATGTGAGGACGACTTCCAACAAACATTACCAAAAAAATAATATCACTTAAAAAAACAAAAACAAAAAAAACACTTCAAATCAGTCAATTCTTTAAATCTTTAAATAAAACACAAAAGGTTAGAAATGAATGTCTGCACAAAAAAAAGACGACAGGTCAGTCTAGAGAGCGCGACCCATTCGTAGGATTTATTAATGAACGACTCGACTCCGATTTACAAAGACGGGGAAATTGTTGAAAATATGACAAGCTAGCTTTCAACAGACAGACAGACAGACAGACACACACACACACACATACACACACGCATCCTAACCGATCTTACCTGCATCTCCTGATTTCCTTGTATGAACAGAACAGTAGACATTTGCATATAACCCACACACAACCCACAGTCTACAGGAATCCCGCTCAGCACAGTCAGTGCACGTTTTATCTCACGTTAGCAAAAGTCAAAGGTCAATCCAAACAGGTCATATTGCCATTAACATGACAGCGGAGGAATGGGTCACTTAGAAACCCGCTGTTGTTTACCGTACGGACTGACGCGTACTACATATACACTCGCGTACACAATCTTACAGTTCTAATTACCCTCACACCAATGACACCTCAAAGCATTTTCCCTCTGTTACACACCTGGATGGCTTCGAACTGTGGACAAGAACCTGTGCTTGAATCTTCAAAAGGACCACATACAAACACAGGTATACACACACACCCACACACACACGCCATCTTTCACTGCATTTGTGATCCGGTAAAAACAAACTAGATTTCCCCATACTTGGGGGGGAAATAAGAGGGAGGGTGGCATCCTATACACAGCACTGGCAAAACATAAAAGCTGCTAAAATCGGAGAGTCTGTGGAGGTGGCAGCGACGTCCAGCCTTGAGTCAGGAAGAATTTATTAAGCGTTTCTCCAGCCGGGGGAGGGGGGGTTGTTGGGGGGGGGTTTGTGAAGTTCGTTGGACACACGCAGGGCAGGAGTAACCTCTCTTTGAAAAACGTCTAGAGAACTTCAACATGAAGTTATCATCCAGAAAGAGAGATAAAGATGGATAGACAGATAGAGAGAGAGAAACAGACATGAGGAACAGAAGGGAGGGTCGGAGAGCGCGTTCACTCTGTGGCTTTGAGCGTGAAGGAGAGGCGAGGTCGGGACTTGCCCTTCCCCAGGATGATCTTCTGCTCTTCCTTCTGCTGTCTCTGTCTCTCCTGCTCCAGCTTCATTCGCTCCTCATGGATCTTTCGCTGCTCCTCCACTATGCGCAGCTGATCCTCGGCCTATCACACACACACACACACACACAGGGATAAACACACTTGTGAAATGGGAACAGAATGACAAAATCCATTTATATTTACACGGCAGATGGTTTTACCTAAACTATGACAGGACACAATCCAAGTACACAGCTGAGAATTCACAAGCTCGACTCTGACAGCTCTGGGACTCAAACCCACACACACTTCTTAAAGAACATGCTCAGATGCTCCATTGCTTACTCCCAACTCCCTCATATTTCAACTGACCGTATGTCACTAAATAATGACGTCACTTGATGCAATTTTCAAATAGAATTTAATTTTTTAAACAACGGACAAGCGTTGACCAAAGGTCGGGTGAGGACTGACTGAGAATTTAAGCTTTGCCAGACAGGAACTGGGAATTGGATTAGTGCCCGTCATGTTTATGTCGAACAAACAGCTAAATCACACGCTTTAGAGCAGGCGGATGGATAGAACAGGAGGAGGGATCCCATACGGCCGCTCACACAATAGCATAAAGCGTTAATAACCATCGTCGATGTTGTACGCGCGCCAGCAGCCAATTAAAAATGATGTCTGTTTCTGCACTCAGAAGAGCGCCTGCCTTGTTACACAACCACAAGAGGCCATGTTAATATGGACATCAACGGGCTCGTCTCATTTACAGGGCTGACTGGTGCATGAAAATTACATTAAGGGTTTTCATGCACGGGATGGTTTCAAAAACTTTTAATGAGACAAAACATAACTATTAGCTTTATATTATTTATTCAGTCATGATATCTTGGAACGAACAGCTTTTACGTAGAACCTGGGTTATCACAAAGCACAAAGGTGTGCGGATCTTGTACAGGGATTGGTCAGTACTGAACAGAACAGCAGCGAATTTCTTCTTTTTATACATATAGGTGATATTTACATATCTGGCTCATTCTATATGTTTAAATGCATTCTGCAGGCTGACTGTTTAATCAGGCTTCTTATCTTAATTGTATAGAAATATAACCGCTTTAGAAAAAAGGTTTCCAACCGCCTTAACGCTGTCGAGGACCGAGTTCTACACGATGCGTATAGTTCAAATTACTGTCCAGCTTTATAGCTGTGAGAACGATAAACAAACTCATGTTTTGCAGAGCGGTATTCAAATCGAAAAATGGACTACAACCTTGAAGTTCGTTTACATACAGTGATGTTTCCCTAGTCAAACAACTGTAAATACATTGTACACTGCCTACTAATTTTAATTCTTGGGGAACAACTGCATTACACATTATACCACAAAACGCCTTGAGGACAAGCAGCACCTTTTCCTCAACCGCTGTCATTATTATTATTCACTGGAGTTGATCTGTGAGTCAATCATTCACTTATGTGCAAAAGTCTTAGGCACTCTTTTATAGATATTATTTTAGACTTCCAAACTTCTAAACCAAACGTCTAGATGTCAGTAAAGCAAGCAGCACATTACATAACAGACCCCTTTTTCAGACTAAGAATAATAATGAATGCATAAAAAAAAAATGGGTGAACACTACTTAAGAAAAGACAAGCACGGCGTCTTCAGACTCAACACTCGCTTTGTTTTATTTATCACTATTTTTGCATGTTGTAGTACTTTTCTTTAAGTATAACGGTTTCTTTCATCATGTTTGCATGTGCAAAGACAGGCTTTTCTGCACAGTACTGCACAGAAAGATTTATCGGCAATGTAGCTTTAATATGTTGTAATACTTTTTATTTAGTTGAACACATTTCTATTACAATCTTATGGGCTTGTCAGTTTTTCTAACAAAACCTTTACTACTTCAGCAAGCCTCTTTCATGCTTGCAGGTTACATTTAATAATAATAATAATAATAATAAGGATGCTGCTGCTGCCATGGTGCTTTACTCTTTTCTGTGTTTATCCTGAGATCTTTATTTGTTCCTCTACTTTTTTTTGTTTGCAAAAGGAAATAAAAAGCATACCAGCTTAGCCTGAGCTTCAGCGATCTTTCTGTTGTTCTCTTCCAAAATTTTTTCCAGTTCCTCCCGTTTGGATTTTTCTTCCTCCTACAGGGGTGACACGGTGACACGTTAGGCCGAGCAAAAACAATTCCCTTGACAGCAAACTCCATCCATCCAGCCTCACGTGCAAACACTCCTACACACGCTCCACTCGATCCATACACAGTACCAGCCAGATACGCTCACAGCACAAAAGCGCTTTCATTCTCTCTCTCTCTCACACACACTCACACTCAGCACATTTGCAAAAACGGTAGAATCGTAAGGAAAAATGCACAGAATTAACCCCCCGCGTATCTCTCTCTCCCTTTTGCGGCGCGGATCAAAAATCCCTCCCGTGACTGACTTCAATCACACAGTTTAAGATCCCACAGTGCTTTACTCAAACATTCATAGGCACATTCATGAACATACATACAGAACAAACATCGACTAATGAAGAGAGCCTTGTTTTGAAGATGAGAAAATCAAAATCAGGCCTGATTTTTTTTTTCTAAACTATCAGCATCCATAAGCAAGACATTTTTGAATAACAAAATAGACTTGAGTAAATAAGACAAAGGAGAGATTGAATAGTAGTAGCTCACCAATGCTTGTATACCTACGCTTTTTTCCTTTGACTGTGCACTGTACCTACACAACTGCTGATTAAAGGGCGTGAGTATTTACTGCCTGGTCCCGCGTGTGTCCCGTCCTGGACAGCGCTGCGCTTCCCCTTTAAAATCTCTGCTCTGAGCCGCTAGCACGAGCTAGCGCTCTTACACAGCAACACCACATGCAGTATATCACATTGCAGTAGAGTCAAAGTGATGGCGTGTTGGACAGGAGAGTGAAGAATGTAAGTAAAACACATTACCATGTGTGGACATGAACAATCGCGGGACGTCAGGCTTTTACTGTTAAAAGGGTGTTAAGAACTGCAGGAACACAAAAATGGGATCATTCGTTACAAGAAAAATCTGTGTGTAGAAGTGTAGAAGCTAGGTGGTGCTTCAGTGTAGAGGCGTTATCATGAGTGAATGTTCTACTGCATGGCAGGTAGGTGTACGTGTGTGGTGTGTGTGTGCATGTCTGTGTACGTGTCTGTCTGTGTGTGTGTGTATGCACGAAAACCAGCGTTCCTGAGGAAAAGCAAGTCGTGAGGACACAGAAGAACATTTACAATAGTGCAGTTTTAACAATGAATAAAGTATGTGATAAAAAAAAGAGACAGTAAAATATTAAATAATAAATATAAAAAAAAATAATATCTCAAGGAAGACAGGAAAATATGAAAATGTAACTCTATCCAATGAGGATTAAGCTGAAGGCGAAAAAGATCAGAAAATCAGATTTGCTACTGGATTTAATCCTACGCCAAAAAAAAAAGAAAGAAAGAAAAAAAGACGGCGTGGTAAGTAGAGCATGTTGATGCGTCTAACCGGTCTAAATGGGACTGGGAAGCAGAAGGGCACATATCTAACTCTGAGGTGTTGCTATGGCTTGGAAGGAGAATTAGTTTAAAGACTTATGAAAAAAATAATAATCCTCTTTAGTTAAGTAGGTCGAGACGACAAAATACATAAATTTATAAATTATAAAAGGTAGGTCTGGAGTTTTATTCGTTTTAAAAAAAAATATTTTTAAATATTAAAAACAATAAGAAATCATATTCAAGAAGAAAGACAAAGCCTAGCCAAAATATCGAAAGTCTGTTTTTTTTTTTTATTATTAAAAGACAAGAATAGTACATTGACAAAAGAAAGAGAGCAAAGACATTGAGTGAAGAAGCTAGGAAGGTGGGAAAAAGGGACAAAGAAAAAGAAGTGATTAATATCTCGCGGCCGTGACACAACCTTTGCATTGCACGTCCTCAAGCACGCCCGGTCTGTCCTGCTACACTCCTACACCGACTCATTCAGACGTTCAGCCGACTGCCTGATCGCACAAAACTAAGCGGCGTCTGATTTAAATGTGTGCAAATGCTCACAGCAGATAGCTGTACTACAGCGCACCTGGAGTGAAATTTGAGTGCTATTGAACTATGCTGATGAATCTATTCTCAAGTTCTCCCTCTGCCCTCTCTTGAGTTGGTGCATGCCGGGTTGTGCCACGGCGGCGGGTCACATGGCCATTCCAAACGACCGAGCGTTACCTCACGGGCTTTCTGTGCGCTCAACTCGGCCTGCCTCTGTCTCTCAAGCTCCTGAAGAAGCTGTGCCTCCATGATGCGTTTGGCCTCCTCAACACGCCGCAGCACCTCGTGCTCGATCTCATCGCGCCGCTTCTCGAGTTCCTCTTCCACGCGCCGTGCCACCAGCTCCTCCACTCGCCGCGCCGTCTCCTCCTCAATCAGGCGCTCCTCGATCTCCTGCTGACGGCTGGACCAAGACACAGCATCGATTAGAATACACGGAATAGTATAGATATTACAACCAGCACATTTTTCACATGTAATTCTATTCACATGTGATTCTCCCAGCCATCTCTTGCTCATTAAATTTCCCAGTCATTCTGCCTAAAGAGCACTTCTCTCGCACTACTCAAGCCTTAAAAGAAAAAGGACAACATTCGATTTCTGAACATCATCCAGGGGAATACAAGACTATAAACCGTCTCAAGTGTCCTTTTTCTTAGTTTTATTGACATGCGCCGAACAAAGGTCATGCGAGCCATACCCCAGGGTCAGTGTCACCCCAGAGCAAAAACCAGAGTGCTTTTAAGGTTCAGATGCACTAGCCCCAGGCCATTCCTAAAGCCTTAATGCACCAGGCTTTACACTTTAACTCTTGCATCCTGTTCCTTATTGGATTCTCCATCTCTTTGTTTCTTGGCCGCTAGCATCCACACACAGCCCTCTTCGGGACACATGAGCTGTGCTCAAATACAAAAAGAAAAGATCTAAACATTCTGATATGGGTGTGCACCACCTAATTACATTACCACGTATGGCATCTGCGTGGCGTTTTAGTAAGCATGCACAGGGTGGTTAAACAGACTGCCTTCTCTTGTGTTCAATTAGATATTATATTTTTTAAGGGGAAGCACAAGCGCAGGTGTGTTGGACATGTGATTTCTTTTATCATGGCTGAGATTAATCAAGTTTCTCATAGATATTCAAAGCACTGCTGTTCATAAAGATGGACAGTCTTTAAAAGTAGCCATGGTGGTTCTCAAAGTGAGGGGCCCCCCAATGAGGGGTCCATGATGCAAAACCAGGGGAGGGGAGGGGCATGACTTTATTCTGGTACAGTGACAAAAATCATAACCAATCATTATTATAAGTTATTCGTTTTACTTTGGATTCCATCAAAAGGAGGAGTTATCAGGATTTGAAGTGTGTGTGTAATACACACTACAACAAGGATGTTGGTGAAGAGTTCAGGAATTATAAATAAATAAATAAAATACTGGTCCAAGAAACAGCCAAACTAGTTGGATTGTGTTCATAAATGTGATAGATAGATAGGATAGATAGATAAATAAGAATAAGGTAAAGACAAATAAAATAAACAAATAAAAATAATAATATAATAGGACATAGAAATATATTAAGACCAAAGAAAGTATATATGGGGTGTATGGTATTTATTTTAGGTTAAAAAAAAAAATACAAAAAAAAAAAACACTAAAAAAAGGGAATCCTGCACTGCAGAAGTGGCCCTATGTGCGGTTATATACATATAAGCCCCACCCCCTGCGTTAGTGACACAGCTCCTGGCCAATCAGCAGGCTGCTTATTAGTACAAGCAGCCGCAGACAGGAAGCCGTACCTAATGCGGGTAGGGAAATAGAAATATCGCACAGTTAGCGTTAGCATATCAGTATGCTACAAAAGCACCACTATTGTCCAGAAACGGTTAACCACACACACTGACTTACATTTTCCTCTGCCTCTCCATCTCTGCTTTCTTCTCTTCCTCCTCCTTCTTCTGCTTCTCCTCGGCGGCGGTGCGTTTGCTCAGCGTGCGCCCGAACATGTCCACTCTGTCCACCGGCGACGTTCCCCTGGCCCGCTCCCTGTTCGACCTGGACCTGGAGCGCGACTCTCTCCGCCGGTTCCTCTTAGCCTCCCGGGACCGGGAGCGTTTCTTGCTCCTCTCGCGGTCCTTGGACCGGGACCTGGAGCGGCTGCCGCGCTTTTTGCTGTGCTTGCTGCCGCTTTTCGAGTGCTTTGACCGGGACGAGCTGCGGCTCCTCGAGCGCCCCATTTCTGCGCTGGCTAATCTAACGAAACCGTAAATAAACTGCAAATAAATACACCAGACAAACAAAGCTTCAACCTATCACTTTCTGCAACGGGTATTTTTTACGAAAAACACAAAAATACGTGTGGTATTCACAAATAAAAACGGCGCAATGGTGTTATTTTTTTCCTCCAGTGTAAGTTAGTAAATTCAAGCAAATATGGCGACGGTGCTGTGTGCCCGAGTTTCCCAGAATACCTTGCGGCTCGGGTTCTCTCGGCTCTTTCCGTGTTGCTATGGCGACACGGGTTTTTTTAGGGCGGGTTTGAACGTTTGCACCTTTCGGCTAGCTAATCAAGTGCAAAATTAGCCGAGTTCATTTAAGTCTGTAATAAATTAATTCAAAAAGAATATACAGGGATACAGAAATCTTCATTAAAACGCATATTATAATCTGAAGTGAAAGTGAAAAGAATAATCATAATATTCTACATGTGTCCAGTTTATTGTTAGTGTTAGTAGAGTTTTAACATGATTGACATTGTATTACTGAAAATAGTTTATTTAACAGCTGTTAATGATCAATTTATTGGAAATTGGGCATATTAACTAATTCACAAAGTTCTTTTCCTCTAAATAAGATGCTTTAATTAGTGTTTATAATATCCCACATATCCATACAGCAAAACCTGATTCAGGATGTTATTTTTAGGTTCTTGTTTTAGTGCAAAAGGGCATTTAGTCTGCACCTCAATTAACAGTGATACACAAGGGTGTAGTTACAATTCCATTTTAGTACTTTATATTAGATAATAAAGCTGTGTGTCTTATTATTTTTACACCCACTTTACTACAAGTGTGCATCAGGATTGGGATTGAATGGGATGCAACAAAAAATTCATGTGAGAGGGAAAGTGTTCAGGCAGATAGGAAGCTTGTGAAACCAAGAAAGGACAGTTGTTAATATGGAGCATAGTATGTATTGCGATGTATTATAAGTAAGTAGTGAAATAATAAGTTCACTAGAAAATACTGCAGGTAGGCACAAATTAAAATAACTGTTAGAGTGGGCTGGATTGGTCAGAATTCCTTCAGAAGACGGTGGGATTGGTCAGAATAATTCCAGGCACAGGTGGGATTGGTCAGAATAATTCCAGGCACAGGTGGGATTGGTCAGAATAATTCCAGGCACAGGTGGGGTTGGACAGAATTCCTTAAGAAGCAGGTGCGATTGGTCAGAATAATTCCAGGCACATGTGGGGTTGGTCTGAATTCCTTAAGAAGCAGATGGGATTGGTCAGTGTACTTTCAGAAACTGGTGGGATTGGTCAGCATAATTCCATCCACAGGTTGGATTGTTCAGAATTCCTTAAGAAGCAGGTGGGATTGGTCTGAATTCCACTAGGAGTGAGTAAGCTTGGTCAGAATTCCTTCAGAAGCAAGTGGGATTGCACAGAATTCCATCAGGTTTGGGTGAGTTTGCTCAGAATTTCATCAGTATTGGGTGAATTTGCTCAGAATTCCATCAGGATTGGTCAGAATTCCTTCAGGATTGGGTGTGTTTAGTCAGAATTCTTTCAGGAAGGGGTGGTATTAGTCGGAATTCCTTCAGGATAGGGTGGGATTGGTCAGAATTTCTTCTGAATTGGGTGTGTTTGGTCAAAATTCCTTCAGGATTGGATGCATTCGCTCAAAATTCCTTCAGGATTGGGTGTGCTTGGTCAGAATTCTTTCAGGAAGGGGTGGGGTTGGTCATAATTCCTTCAGAAATAAATGGGATTGACCAGAGTTCCTTCAGGAAGGGGTGGGATTGGTAAGAATTCCCTTGGTAAATGGGTGGAAGTGGAAATTAAAAAAAAAAAAAAAAAAAAGGTCCACACACCTTTACATTTAACCATAAAGGTCACAAGCGGTAAAGTGAAACGTTTCATTAAAAAAAACACAGTTGTATACAATTGTTGTTAAAGTTGTACACAATGTCCAGGTGACTATAGACATGGTTGCTTCCAGACTAACTAATTACGTCAGCTAGTCCACAGCTCCCTACAGCAGGTAGGTGTTTTAGTCCACTAGCGTATTTAGTTCAGTGGTTAATGTACGTCTAAGTTGACTCTGGGAGTTTATGTGGCTATGTGGTTAAGCCCCAGCACTGCCAAGCTGCCACTGCTGGACCCCTGAGCAAGTTCTGAACAAAATTGGCTCAGTACTTATTTTCTCTCAGACATGAACACATAATGCCCCACAAAAATAGCCAAAGAAAAGGAAAAACAACAAACAAAAAAACCTGGTGCACCACCCAGTGCCATTCTGAACACATAACCGGCATCCTTAAAGCTGAATTGCTTTGGTTTGTGGTTCAAAAATAGTCATGGGTTCTTTTACAAATTCACTCTTCATAGCTCTCCAGAAAAGCCTCCTTTCAATTCTCTGAATATGATGTAAGACAGTAATCACTACATTAATACGTCATTGTGTTTTTCCAGAGCCATTTTCCCTACAGTCTAGCCTCTAAATGGCCTGGTCAAAAAATAAACCAGAGATATGCGTTATTTCAGAAATAGAAATGTGATAAGCTTATCGTTAAAGGGAAGCGGTTCCTCCAAAGTGCAGGAAATCCAAACAGTCAGTCGCCTGGGTTATAAATGCGAAATTTTTTTTTGCAGAAGCACCAGTTCAGGGACAAAGTCTATGATTCCTATATGGTGCCGTAATTTCTAAACGTATTCTCCTATAAACAACCACTTGTTTCTCCAGTGACTGTAAACTCAAAGTTTCAGTATATCTGCTTTTATAGCGTGGTACATTTGCATGTAATTTGCAGTAAGTAAGAATTCAATCTGAGCACAGAGCCCAACTCTTTGAGCTGAGCAGCTGAATATATTTATGAAACCTGTCTGAGGGAATAAGATTTTAACATTTTGTGCAACTCTGTGTAAAAGTCACTCAGAGGCACCGAAGCGGACGGCTCAGACGACTGCTCGCTACCTGACGTTTTTTAATCTGACTGAACAGATGTTTATTCTGCAGCTTTCTTCAGATTGTGGAAGATTTCCACACATCAGTACAGATGTAGATCCAGTCATCTTCTATATACAGTAATTCCATATTGCAAAAGACATCTATAGGTTCAGTCCATACACTACAGGTACAGTTCACCTATTTCTGATATATATATATGCAAAATACATAGCAATGCCATATATGGTTGCATCCATCAGTGTGTATATAAAATGACAGACATCTATGGAAGCTTCTAGAGCTCTTTCTGCAGTGAGAATGGCAAGTTATCACGATATGCAATTTTAATTTCATTTCATTATCTTAACCGCTTATTCCTATTTCAGGGTCACAGGAGAACTTTGGATAGCCGTGTGGCCATAAAAAGACTGAACGTGGGTGAACGTGAGCAGCGTTGGCTGGTAACACTGCCTCAAGTAACACTGGAATACAATGCTGGGGCCCTGACAAACATCACCGTGAGGACTGTGCAACATTCCCTCCAAGATCCCGTGGGGGACCTACCAAGAATTAACTGTGCCAGTTTTACAGTCGCTTTAACTATATCTAATGTGCATGAAATTCACCTTAATCTACCGTTCATCCACATTAACTCAAACATGCACATATTCGAGCATCGTGTGGACCCTAGGTCGTACGGGTCCCTACGTACAGGTTGTCTATACAGCCTAACAGTGTGCACTACTGTATATTGCAGACTAAACCTAACTCCCACATAGAGAAAACTTTCCCCAGCCTCTGTTTTGACATCTTAATTATTCATGAGGTCCGCTCCCAGAAAGAGAGATGTCTTATTTTACTCTTTTATTATGTGACAGCGCAGGAGAGGCCTGCTGCCAAACGTCTTTGATAAATAATGCAAAACCCTCACAGACTCCCGCAGAGCATCTTCAGATTCTGCTGAAATAGAGACATTTTTTTTTTAAATAACTCAAGCAACAAAAACTTCAATATATATATTATCATATAAACTATCATACAGCACCACCTAAGGCGGTACGTCTCTGTTTTTTTAAATTCCTGATAGCTGTTTAATAAAGATCTGGCAAATCCAGAATTCCCTTTTAGGGATTAGTATTAGAGTGCTCTGTTTCTTAAGACTTTCTCAGGACATTTTATGTGAGTAATCTAGCTGCAATGTCATCTTAGAATGAGTCAGAAGTCAAGAAAACAAAGTCTTGCCAGCTAAATGCCCAAATAAAGCCAAAGAATAATTATAAAAATATACCCTGTAATAAATAATTATAATATAAACTTACAAAACCCTGTTCACATTTAGCCTTTTGCCTTAAATCTACAAAAAAGTGACATAACCTAGGAAAATAGTAAAAAAAAAGTATAAAATGTATAAAAGTTCAGATTTGAAGTATTATGTGAAACGATATAAAAACAACCTACATGCATACATGTAAACAAAATTCCAGCTACACTAGTCTTTCCAAATAGAACTAAAAATAAATCTATAATATATAAAAGTAGACACAATCAGTGAATTCTGATATGCCTGTGCATGGTTGAACTTTCTAGGTTTTCCAAGATGCACAGGACCATGAGTATTACATATGCCGGTCATGTTATACATTGATATGGATACTTATAACATGCTCTGACACTTAGGGTTTAAATTGGACTCTCAATCTTAGCACATCCATTTTCAACAATGTAGAGCACTGTGCAAAAGGCACCATATTCTTTTTAGGTACAACTTTTGTTATTGATGGTTTTTTTTTGATGTGTTCTGCATTACTGAGTCTGTACAAAAAGATTTTAGATTTCCAAATGGTACCTTTCCAACAAAAAAAAAATGTTACACAAACATTTTCATTCATTCATTCATTCAGCTTCTTGGCCGCTTATTCCTTTTCAGGGTCACGGGGGAGCCGGTGCCCAGACGGCCACATAGGGCACAAGGCATGAACAACCCTAGACAGGGCGCCAATCCATCGTAGGGCACACACACTCACACACTAGGGCCAACATGCTAACGTGCATGTCTTTGGACTGTGAGAGGAAACCAGAGTACCCGGAGTAAACCCACGCAAACACGGGGAGGACATGCAGACTCCACACAGAAAGGACCCAGACTTGCTGTGAGGCGATGGTGCTACCCACCGAGCCACCGTGTCACACAAACATTTTGTATGTCAATAATGAAAGCAGCACATTACATAACAGAGCATGTGTGCAAAAATAGAAGTAAGTGTGGCAGTCAAAGTCTCCAGAAGAGCTGTGTCAGATTCTCCAAGACGCTCAGCAAAACTTACAAGCTGATTGCTGTACAGTACGATGCAGAAGTCTTAATAAGACACATGCAAAGACTCGCTGTAAAGCAAAGACACCTTCCATGTTATAATAATGAAGATGTTTCTACATAAAAGAAAACACTATATATAAAGTGCAGTAAATAGTAATAAACTACAGGAAGTCCATATATGGTGTGCCT
>JAOVVG010000050.1:6684289-6699773 GCA_028566375.1 Leptodoras nelsoni | reverse complement strand
TCAGTGAGAATCTACAATGTAAATAGTCATGAAAATAAAGAAAACGCATTGAATGAGAAGGTGTGTCTAAACTTTTGACCTGTACTGTATGTCCAGGAATAGGCTTAAGAGTCTCTGATATTTGTTATATAATACTCTCGTAATGAGAAAGATCCTTTTTTATTTATAGTGGAGGATTTACTGATGTCATTAAAAGTAAGAGCATAATCATGCTCCATAAGGTCAATGTATGAGTGCTGCGTACCAGAGAAAGGGGGTGGAGAGATGTCTAGGTTTGGTGGGCGTGTTTAATTTGAATATTCATAATATTTGCGAATGTAATGGCATTATGTAAATGTGTAATCCCTTTTCCATAATGTTCATTGTGAAATTGTATGTGCACTTACCAAATCAAGCCATTTAGTATTCAGTTTGAGGAAAAAGTTGTTTTGCGATGTTGGATCAAAGATTTGGACCCGGTCCAAATCTAGCAAAACGATCACACGGTAGCGTCGCTTTCAGGGCTACTAATGAACCGTGGCCTTGTTAGTGAACGAAGATGTCATATTTGAGTGACAGCTCCATAAAAGTGAATAGCATGTGTGACCTCGGCATTGTGACTGCAGTACTGAGAGGGTGGCCCTTTTTGACACCCTGTAGTTGATCTGCTTAGCGCTCACACACACACACACACACACACACACACACACACAGTCGCCCTCTAACCCTTCGTCTATACGCTCTGTTTGAATGCATGTGCACACTTTAGCCCACTAATAAAGCCGTAGGCTCGAGTGTTTGCACTTGTGTATGTGTGTTTGTGAGTGTGTGTGTATACATGCCAAAAGCCATGGTGATCATTATCGCAGGAACAGATCTGTGCCCATGTGAGCCTGCGTCATTAATCTTCTCTCACCTTGAACAGCAGCCGGACATCACAGGCACTGCTCCAGACCTGTTTATAGATCAGACGGACGAAGTGATACAGACAGACAGACAAACAAACACAGCAGTGTAATAGTAGATAGATACGTGACCTTTTTTTGTGTCCGCAGGACAAGGACAGGATTTCTTTTCGAGTTATTTCGGTTTCTCTGACAGCAAACACCTTTTTGGTCTGTCTGACCTCCTGGTGAGGAGGTGCTAAAGTAGAAGAGTGGCAACAGCTGGTGTGTGTGTGTGTGTCTTCCAATCCTGACCCGAGCTCAACCCTGATTTGACCCTCTCTCACTCTCGCTTCCTTTCTCTGCTGTGATTCCTGGAGAATTTTCACACCCTGGATGGAATTTCCACAACCTCACAAAAAGATAACGCTCCTATCTCTACACACACACACTCACTCAGTCACTCAACCTGACGGCAGTTGCTAAACTGAGAGACTCTAAGACTATCCTGCCTTACGCAGGCGCAATCCAGCCAATTAGAAAGAAACAGGCACTTAGGCTTGCAGAGAGGAGAGATGCGGAGAGATGATTATGTAAACATATGATCGCTGTGAAAAAGGCGCTCGAGTGTCGCTTCTGCCGCACTTCAGCGAAGAGTCATTAGCATAGCCTACATATGCAAACATTTTCACAATGATTACCATTAATGGATGATACACCAGTGCTCACTAGGTTCCTCACACAGCCCATCTGGCCAACACCCACATCTCCCACACACACACACTGCATCAGTGATCGCAGGTGAGCGCTACCATCTGCTCCTGTCAATCAAGGCAGATAAGATAAACAAAGAAGTGAGGTGACCCCACATACACACGCACACAAGCACACCCACATCCACACACACACACACACACACACACACACACATGCACTAATGTGCTTTATTCTAGTAGCTAAAGATAATAAAGCAGTCCAAACATTCACAAGAAACCTTTCATCAGAGACAAGGCAAAGAATTCCATCAATCAACATGAATTCGGCTTCAGAACGAAGCTTTCATGATGATCAAGGCAGGTGACCTGCATTTTACATATAATCCGAATTTATAAACGTATAAATTTACATACAAACCAGATTCATGTGCATAATAGGGCCATTTTCTGTGATTAGCATGACAACAACAACAACAGCAGCAGCATGAGTGTTTTGCTAATTTCGCCTCCAGCATTCGGATGAGTTTTCAATCGCATCACTTGTGCTTTAACGAGTTAAATGCTGCCCGTCTCAGCGAAAGAGAAGAAGAAGAACTGCTCAGAGGTGTATAGTATATATGTAAGGCGGTCTGGGAAAACCCACTGGATGCTGCTGCCGTAATATAGTTTGACACTATGACAAAATGACACTGAAGTGCTGTTATTTATGCTACTTAGCAAGCAACTGGATCTCTTGCTATTTGCAGAAATCACAACGAGTAAGTATGGGTAAGGAGCCAGTTTCTTACACGAACACAATGGTAAAACCGGTCAATCTACCTCAAGATGTCCAAAACCTTGCTAACAGAGTCTGCTTTTAGATAACGACTGTCCACGCTATTCCTGCACCTTCTATAGCTTTGTTTATGCTGGGTTTTGCATGCAAAAAGAAGTAAGTGTGACAGTCAAAGTCTCCAGAAGAGCTGTGGCAGATTCTCCAAGACACTCAGTAAAACCTAAAAGCTGATTTCCTTATAAACCTGCACATGTTGTGAACACCTGGGAACACTGTTTAAGAAAAAGGCACACCATATATGGACTTCCTTTAGTTTATTACTGTTTACCGCACTTTACAGTGTTTTCTGTTACGTAGAAACGTCTTCATTATCATAACATCGAAGGCGTCTTTGCTGTACAGCGAGTCGTAATGTGCCTAAGACTTCTGCATCGTACTGTACAGTAATTAGCTGCTAAGTTTTACTGAGTGTCTTGGAAAATCTGACACAGCTCTTCTGGAGACTTTGAGTGTCACACTTACTTCTCTTTTTGCATGCAAAACCCAGCAGCATTATCTTCATTATGTTTTTTTGTCTGAAAAGGGCTCTGTTATGTAATATGTTGCTTTTGTTACTGACATTAATGCAGCTAATTACTGCTATGCCTAACCATAAACCCTAACCTCAGTAATAAAAAGGCACCTTTTTTATTTGTGTTAAAAACTACAAAAAAAGAAAGAAAAAAAACCACTTTCCTTATGGGGACCAGAAAAACATTCTCACAAGCTCAATAATTCTTCTACTTCCATGTAAAGCTCTTAACAATATCGCCACCTGATCATCTTTTTCCCTATGAACCCTCTTACTCTCTCAGGTCTCTGACAGCTGGGCTACTCACCATCCCTCCATCCAACCACCAAGGCTTTGGCGACGGTGCATTTTCTAGACTTGCTTCTCGACTACAAACTACTACTAAAATATTTTTTTATTAATATATTATATTAAAATCTAGCCTTAAACGATATCTCTTCACACTTCACACATCTCATATAATCTGCCTCAAGCTTAAAATGCTCCTCCGTTAGACCATGCTCGTGTCTAGCACTGCCTATTTGTATGTATTATTTTTTATTGTTGTCTGTAACACTTTGTATACTTTGTAAATGTACTGGATCCTAAGTGTACTAGATACCAAGTGTACTGGATCATAAGTGTACTAAATCCTATGTGTACTAGATCCTAAGTGTACTGGATCCTAAGTGTACTGGATACCAAGTGTACTAGATACCAAGTGTACTGGATCCTATGTGTACTAAATACCAAGTGTACTGGATACTAAGTGTACTGGAACCTAAGTGTGCTAGATCCCAAGTCTATTGGATAAATAATTCTACTGGATACTAAGTCTACTGGATATTAAATGTACTGGATCCTAAGTGTACTAGATCCTAAGTGTACCGGATCCTAAGTGTACTGGATACCAAGTGTACTGGATACCAAGTGTACTGGATCCTAAGTGTACTAGATACCAAGTGTACTGGATCATAAGTATACTAGATACTAAGTGTACTGGATCCTAAGTGTACTAGATCCTAAGTGTACTAGATACCAAGTGTACTGGATACTAAGTCTACTGGATACTAAGTGTACTGGATACTAAGTCTACTGGATACTAAGTGTACTGGATACTAAGTGTACTAGATACTAAATGTAATGGATCCTAAGTGTACTGGATACTAAGTGTACTGGATCCTGAGTCTACTGGATACTAAGTGTACTGGATACTAAGTGTACTAGATCCTTATTCTACTGGATAATAAGTGTACTAGATCCTAATTGTACTGGATACTAAGGGTACTGGATCCTTAGTCTACTAGATCCTAAGTGTACTAGATACCAAGTGTACTGGATACCAAGTGTACTGGATACTAAGTGTACTGGATCCTAAGTCTACTGGACAACTAATTCTACTGGATACTAAGTCTACTGGATACTAAATGTACTGGATCCTAAGTGTACTGGATACTAAGTGTACTGGATCCTTAGACTACTAGATACTAAGTCTACTGGACAACTAATTCTACTGGATACTAAGTCTACTGGATACTAAATGTACTGGATCCTAAGTGTACTGGATACTAAGTGTACTGGATCCTTAGACTACTAGATACTAAGTGTACTAGATCCTAAGTGTACTTGATACTAAGAGTACTGGATACTTAGTCTACTAGATCCTAAGTGTACTGGATACTAAGTATACTGGATGCTTAGTCTAGTTGATTCTAAGTGTACTAGTTCCTAAGTGTACTAGATCCTACGTATACTGGATCCTAAGTGTACTGGATACTAAGTGTAATGGATCTGAAGTGTACTAGATACCAAGTGTACTGGATCCTAAGTGTACTAGATCCTAAGTGCACTGTATACTAAGTGTACTAGATCCTAAGTGTACTGGATACTAAGTATATTGGATCCTTAGTCTACTGGATACTAAGTGTACTAGATCCTAAGTGTACTGGATCCTAAGTGTACTAGATACTCATTGTACTAGATACTAAGTGTACTGGATCCTTAGTGTACTGGATCCTAAGTCTACTGGATCCTAAGTGTACTAGATCCTAAATGTACTGGATCCTAAGTGTATTGGATACTAAGCGTAAGCGGCTTTGGGTTTTTGAAAAGTGGTATATAAGAATAAAGTATTATTATTATTATTATTATTATTATTATTATAAACAATATCAGACATTTTGAGCCGCACAAAGACATAAAAACATGGTATACATACTCACATATATAATACCTATACCTATAGCTACCTCTAAGACAAAACTTAACCTCAGTACCTTTTTTTTTCTTTCTTTTAATTAATGCTTTTATACAAAAGGCATTTTCTGTGGGGCTCAGGACAGTGTCCTCATAAGGTCAGGTTTGCCACATGCACCTATCACCATCAAACCGCATAAAGAGATAAAGAAAACACAATGCACACACGCACGCACGCACGCACACACACACACACACACACACACACACCACTTTACAGTATGGTTGACGACATATCCGGCCTTTCTGCTCAGTGCGTGTCCCTGATATTAATAGAGAAATAGGATTGCTGTCACAGAATCCCCCCCTTACACACACACAGATGTGCATACACACAGCCATTAAACAGCGCGTGTGTTAAACACATTAGGTTAAATATAGATGGGTGATTGTGTCAGACTTTACAGGATGACGTGATATTGTTACTGAGCGCTCACTAACAAACATAATGAAAGGCCAATGAAATGTAACGAAGATGCACTGGAAAGCAACTGCATGCATTTTTTTTTTTTGGAAAAGCAGATACCGGTAACATACGGTACACAGCGTCATGAGGAGTCATGGACTCGTCTTCATGAAGCAAGTGTGCATAAGAGTCCATAGCTTATTTTATAGCCCTGCACGAGCAAAAAGTACACGCGCTCCTAGCGTTTCCCACGCCCTGGCATTGTTGGATGTGATGGTCATTGTTCATGGCTGATTTGTGACCCTCAGTGGGAATCTATCTGCAAACGCAAGGGGGGGTGAACGACAGGAAGTTAGAGAGCACCGTGTCATCGTGACCATCCTCAGGTCAACGTGCTATTTTCATCACTGGACACAAGCCAGAGAAAGAGAGTGAGTGAGAGAGATGTACATATTTATAGAGAGAGAGAGAAGGAGAGAGAGAGAGAGACAGCAGATGATGATGATGATCTAGGATGCGACTGATCCACTGGTCCATGAAATCTGTGAACATAAGGCATAGCCAAAAAGACACAAACAACACACACACATCCAAACACACACACACACACACAGGCAACACGTGAGCTGATGATGAGGGAGAAAAAAAGACAGTGACTGTGATAAACACACACACAAGAACAATAGTGATGCATTTAGAAGGCTGTGGGAAAAAGCATACAAACACACCGTCCATCCAGTACATCTCAAACACACACACATAGAAACACACACACAATGTGTTCACTTCCTCCCCACCCTGCTGACCCAACAGACCCAATCTTCTCTTTTGTAGTAAAAAAAAAAGGTCACGCAAATCAAACGTAGAAGAAGACAGCAAACTTTGAGCGATGTGGATGAATCCATGATCTTTAAATGCACACGGAGGACATTTTTGCTGCTTATGATGTCACAGTGAGTTCTGATTTCACGTTGCCTTAGCGTGCTTCTATAATCTGCTCCGTGTCCCTTAGAGTCGAAAAGAAGATCTTGATCTTTTAGTTCCAGATTTGAGAACCAAACATAGATCACTGTAATATTAAGCTACCAAAAAACATTCACGTCCCTGTTATTGGGATTGTGTGTGTGTGTGTGTGTGTGTGTGTGAGTGTGTGGCAGGAAGGTCTTCATGAGCTAAAATAGCTCAGCCTTTGTGTCTCAAAGGAAGTCGTACAAAAGGACAGTCCTGAGAACTCAGTGAAGATAGAGTGCATGCACACACACTTGCACTATACAGCACCACAGGACATGCATTTCTCTGCAACGTGCTGACATATCGAAAGTTTTGCAAGACTAATACGCACATTTCTTTTTCTCTCACCCGCTATCTCGCCTTTCAACTTCTGCAAATTCACGTCCATGCTGTGATGTCACCATCTGGAGCCCAGAACCTGTCTGCCACTGCGTGTTCGTATGTGTGATCGTGTATGTGTGTGTGTAGGGTTGCCATCTGTCCTCTCAGTGGTGAGTCGTGAGATGCTGTTAGACGGACTCCCAGTGAGTCCATTTCACCATCACTGCTGCACCACACACTCTCACAAAACCACACACACACACACACACACACACTTCAACGCAAACCATTATCTGTTCATTCATGTAGTGTGTCCACTGCAGCCCTCTGGATAATATTACATTTCCCTTCTCAGATGTCATGTACAAGAGCCATTAGCCCGATGGTCATGTTCCAATTGATTAGGCTGAACATATGCCCGCGCCGAATTCACTCATGGACGTCGCGTGTCGCTAAGCACTTCTCATTCCTCGTCTTAAGGCGTTCTCGGTGTCGGTAGCACGCTGATGAAGGACGTGGTCGTACATCTGTAGTGTTTTGGGCCATGATCTGTAGAAATTGCAGAAAATCTTATCTAACCTCCTGGGATTTTCAGACTCTCTAAAGTTTACATGGAGTAAAAAAAAAACATCTACAAGGAAACGCCTTGTTATAACCGCACCAATGCAGTGGTGGCGCTGGCGGTCATATTCGTTTTCTTTTTTGATTTTTTAGATTTCTGGTCAATTATATCATATACTTCATATACACTTGGTATGGTTGTAGTTCCATATGTGATATGGAATATTGAAGGTTTCGTGTCCCTAGGTCTGTGTAGCCATTCATTTTGGATGTTTATTGATCAAAAAGTTTTACCAAAACATTTTTTATAGCTAAGTTGGCTTCTAGGAGGTGCATTAAGCTAGCCCATTATGAATCATTCATGGAGCAGATATTTACTAGCCGATATCTTGTAACATGAAAGATCTAACGATGTGAAATTTCACACCCTTCATCACAACCAAAATCCTTAGACGCCCACCAAATGTTATGAAATTTCATCCATAGGGGGCACTGCAACGGACATATTTCCATAGAACTGCTTTACAAACAGTTTTGCAATTTGGTATGGGTATATCATTCTTGCTCTTTCAATCATTTTATGCCTTGCAGGTCCAGTATTTCACTAATCCGATAAAAAAAGATCAGATGACAATGTCCAGACTGCGTGAAAGTAATTTGAGTGCAAGTAACAGTGCAGTAATTCAAATAGTCTTTGCAACCATGAAGAGCAGAAAAGCATCTCAGAATGCACAACACACCAAAGCTTAAAGTGGATGAGCTACAACAGCACATCGAGTTCCTCTCCGATCAGCCAAGAATCTGACAATGAAAGCTAGGCAGCTGGAAATTGGGGAAAAAAGCAGGTTTTGATTTATGTTCAGCTGTCAGGTTTAGGTGAATGTGTGCCCCAGTGTAACCTCCGATTCCTGCTGACAGCGAATCATCTGTATAATTCGAACGCTTAAAATAGTCCCATGCTCCTTTCAACAGAGACGGGTTAAAATAAACCTCCGTATTGTACACTATTCATCGAGACTGTTACGTATCGCCCTTGTCAGCTGTACAATAACCTGAACTTGTAGACCACCGTCCTTTTACACCCTTCGTTTAATGAGGTGATATGATAGCAGCGGTAAAGCCTATGACCAAATCCATGGCGTTGAGTGACATGACCCAATGGAGGCTCATCTTTCCATGGTAAGCTGCCAACCAGGGGAACTTTAAAAGCCAA
Source organism: Leptodoras nelsoni (assembly GCA_028566375.1). Lineage (NCBI taxonomy): Eukaryota > Metazoa > Chordata > Actinopteri > Siluriformes > Doradidae > Leptodoras > Leptodoras nelsoni. Next base: position 6,691,101 of record JAOVVG010000050.1, on the reverse strand, counting down.
GCGGAATGTGCCACGGGTGACCCTCGGATCGCGGGAGTTAGCAGAAAGCCTTTGGCTTTGATGTGAGGAGACTCGCGAGTGAGCCGCGAAACCACATTGACACAGCTGCCATTCCACTCAACTGCAGTCATACTGAGTCTGCTCAGGCTGAGGGTGGGATACAACCTGCTCGATTACTCACATAACAACTTGGGCGAGTAATTAGCTGTTCTTGGAAGTTACTTATCGTTGTTTTCTCTTTGACTCTTTGAATTGAATGAGTGCACTGCAGTTAAATCTGTGATATCCCTTTCCTCTTCCAGAGACTCGATGACTAAATGCACTTTGGCCTGGTACCAGTTCCCACCCTTGTACTCTTGTTGCCGAAATGTGCACATTCTCACCAGTAAGAGTTAGAAGAGTGCTCTGTTTTTGTTCTTGTGTTACACGAGGGTGCTGTCGAGGACCTCAATGAGCCCTTCATGTGCCCTTCTTGTCTAAATTAGACCACATTTGGCAGAGGAGAATTCCCCAAAAGCCCCTGCAAGGTTTCTAAGTAAAGCGTGAGGAATCAAGTCAGTACCATAGTTTTATAGATAAAGGGAGATATTTAAGTGCACATGTATTACACTTTGTATTACTAATTGGAGTAACCAACAGTTGATAAACCTATAGAAATATATAGGTAGATAGATAGAGAGAGAGAGAGAGAAAGAGAGAGAGAGAGACAGAGAGAGAGAGAGAAATGTCCAGGTTGCTTGGCTAGATTCCAACATTAAATAACAAAAACGAGTATATAGATTCTATAACCCCCTTTACAGTCACAGATACTCTGAAGTCTTGGGAATCTCATCCATCTTTTCATCCAAGTCATTGAGAATCCTTATAAAGTAAGCGTAACATTGTTTTGATAGCAACAATACAGCCCGTGTCGGCCTTGCACCGACTCTGCGGCCGCCGCAGCCAAAACAGACGGTGAAACAAATGATGACAAGCGTAACCACACACCGACCGATGCCATGAAGTGTGTCCCTGGTGCACCCTTAAAACTCTTCCTGAAGAAAGACCTTCAATTTGAAACAAGGGCTCTAATCCTGCTCCACTACCTGGCAACCACAACCCATGGGAACTGAAATACGGGTGTGAATAACGTGTGCGTGTCAGTAAATGGCATGTGTGCATTAAGCCCTTCCTTCTCGAGCAGTGTGTGGGAAGCGAGCTGCGAGCTTTTCCACGTTGTTTTCTCAGCGCGACTCATTACTACTGCGGAAATGCTAATGGCTGTTTGGATAAGGCATGGAACGAGGGGGCACCGGGGGGGCTCTGCGATGTGTTTGACTTGCTGATCCCATCTGCCCAGCGGGTCCTGCACACTGTTTTTTTTAAATTAGGTGGGGGTATTGGCTCTGAGGCTAAGGTACACAAATGGGAAGCCAATGCTTTTACTTGGAGAGACAGAAACGCTGAATGTTGCAAATTATCGCTCAGCGCTTTGTCCCTTGTGACAGATCACGAAGCAAGTCACTTCATACTCGGTTAGCTTAAAGCAATATAGAGATTGTGCTTAGCAAAGTCCCCGGTGTTGAATTAACACCTGCGGCGTTGGATTTGGCCGCATATTCGTTAAATCAGGCAGGTTTGCTTTCTCATGGATTGTTATGACCCTCAGCGTTAATACGTTTTGAAAGGACACTTTTTCTTCCAGGCAGGGCGTTTCATTAGCGAGGAACCCCTCAGGCAGTTACTCAATGGAGGAAAATGTTAACCACCGTGATGAAGAACTAGCCTGGGACAGGCTGGCACAACTAACCTTGACCATATACAGTATATCATTAATTATTTCTTACTGTGTATTCTGGAAGGAAATACAGGGCATCATGAATGTACTATTTCGTTAAATAATGGTAGTGAGCAGATTACTGTGCTTTACCAGTACCTATACTGCCAGTATAGGTTACGTACAGACGCAAAAGGTTTGACCGGAGATTTTTTTTCTTTCTCAACTAAATCTTCTCGTGACCTGGTTTAAAACTGGTCTAAGAGTCATAAGAAGCATAATAAAAGCAGGATTAAGCAGTTTGGGAGTTCACAAAGACAAAGACAGATGTGTTCTCGCTTGCACTTCAGGCTCGAGTTCGACTCGGCCCATCGGTGGACCCGAACAGATGTTTACACTTAAACGGAGAACATTATGTTAGTAATGCTGCAGTAATGCGAAGAGAGGATCAAACGCTTCCTCGAGCAAATTAAAGCCTCCCACGTCACATTTCCTTACAGATAATGATAATTACTTAATAGAATTAGCAGATTTTCCACAGCTCTATCTTACGGATCCTGTTCAGCGAGCGATAGTGTGGTCTCTTCAGTATGGAAAAGTGACACGGGCCCAGTTATGTGGAAAAATCAAGCTCTGCTGTCTATTTAAGAATAAGACGTTTATGATAATATTATCGTGGAATGTGTATCTACGATGATTCCCTCTCGTAACCTTTTGCTCCTTAGGCTATTTAGCATCTGTTTTGAGTAGACGAGTGAAAGGAGAGCTATTTCTATTTAGGGAATCCTCACACATCCGTGTCGATGCTTTAAAGCAAATCCTAGGTATTTTATCTTTATGTGTGTATGCAAGGGTCCATAAACCAGCGCCGGTCTTGTTGCTATTCAGGTGCAAATGGACGCTGCACAGTTTTACTGCACTCCTTTACAAACGCTCTCCCTCTCTTTCGGTCTCACTGGGTGGTTCAGGAAAACATCTGGAGGCTATAATGGCCTCAGCTGATGTCTTCTGTCCTTTTCATGGTGGACACATGCCAGTGATCGCCTTCCCCCGGCCCATTCTCTTTCTTCTCCTGCTGTCCTACACATCCGCAGATGCACCCACACAAAACCTACAGTGAAGCATGGCCTCTCGAGGTGCTGTTGATGATGACATCATCAGTCACTGTCGAAGGTCTCGCTCTAAATGCAGTCAGCGGTAGCTGTCAGTCTCAGTGCATCATCAACATGGGACGAGCACAAGACCGGCAGATGCCACACACAACAGAGACGTGTCACTAGCTGTGATTTTCATTCCATTCAAGAACAATAACATGCCTAGTGGGTTATAGCATTCCCAAATCTTCATAAGGCTGACATAAGTGATTCATAAACATGCCAGAGTTGCCATGAGAGTTTACAAGTGTTATATTAGCATCTTTTTTATGATAGCCAACTGATTTCACCACATTTTACTTCTTACTCAAACTAACATCTGCTTTCTGACACATCTTATGACATACACTGAAGTGTCAGAAAAACTGGAACTGGAGCCTATGAAAAAAACATGCACATCATTGCTTGCGTGTGCCAGTGCGTATATAAAGTAATGGACATCTGTGGAAGCTTTTAAAGGGTATACCCTGACTACAAGGATTCCGGCAAAACCTCGAACCTACGACAGCAGTGGGGCCGTAAAAAGACTCTGGGTAAACATGGCAACTGTCGGTTGGCGAAAATCGTTTCACGTGATAGCCGTGCAACACTGCCTCAAGTAACATCGGAATCCAATGCTGGGACCTCAAAAAACACCAGCATGAGGACTGCGCAACGTTCCCTCCAAGATCCCGTCGGGGACCTACCGAGTATTAATTGCTATACCAGTTTTTCTGGTACTTCAGTGTATATCATTTAACATTACATTAGAAATCAATGCTTATGCTTTGCGGTGCACACAGGTTATGTGCTATGTCAGGGTAAGGCTGATGCATGGGGATTTTCACCCATAACAGTCTCTGAGAAAAGAAAAAACTCCACTGAGCATTAGAAGTTAGAGTACAATGGCCAGACTTCTTCATGCTAATGAGAAGCCTCCAGAAATACAAATAACCACTCTTTACAGTCATGATGAACAGAAAAGCATCAACCTCGATGAGGAGACATAGCAAAGAACAGGAATCTGAGGCTACAGTGGACGTGGGTTCTGTGGACAGAGCTCAGAGATGCTTTTCTGCTCACCACTGGTGTAAAGAGTGAATATTTGAGCTACAGTAGCTTTCTCATCAGCACCATCTAGACTAGCTGTTCTTCCTGGAGCTCCTACATTGTCGAGGCTTTCCGACTGATGACTGGTGAGTGCATTTTCAAATTTCAACTTTGTTTGCTGAAATTAGGAATCCGGTCTCTTTGGAGGTACCGAGAATAGTGGAATCTTACTAACTAACCTACATTGAGGAAACCTAGTATCTGACTTGCACAGGTTATTTAATGTAGCTATCTACTTAGTTTTTAATTAACGCTAGACACTAGACAAGTGTAAAGATAACAAGAAAGCACTTCAGCACTCCTCAGAATTTAATGCATGAAAAGACATCAGCTGTCAACTAGGGCTGTAATATTTATCTCCCTGCAGCTTTGTTAAAGTTCTTTTTCTCTCTCCATCAATATTTCAAGATGGAAGATATCACAGATCACTAATCAGGAATTTGGTAGGCGCACTCTCCTAGCTCATTAGGAATCATTTGTGGAGTAGCACCACCTAGGGAATAATGTTCAAAGCAGTACACTAGCCAGTATCTGGAGATATAGAGGTTCAAACTTCACAAAATGTAACACTATATCATTGTGACATTCTTTAGATGCCCACCAAATTGCGTGAAATTTCCTCCATAGGGGGCGCTGCAACCGATACATTTTTACATCTTAAGCAACAATTCCGAAATTCATTCTTTCTCTTTCTCTCACTTTATATGACTATATATCTATAGTTGTAATGTATATATGGGCAAATGTCCACGTCGTCTCAAAGACTACGGTAGCTGACATACGTGTTAGATCTCAGAGCTGCCTTTAGGGGTTTTGAGATGATGTTACTTACTGGATATAGGTTTATGTCTCTCTTTTTTTTTTTTTTACTTAACTTGTGTACCCACCTGGCTAAGCAAGATAGATGATTACAACCATTCACACAGGAAGAACCTGAAACCCTTGTTGCTATGGTGACAGATGGTGGTCATTCTTAAGGGCCTGTCTGAGTTTTATATAGTTTTATATTGGGTTGGGGAACAAAGAGGGACAGAAAAAAAATTATTTATTTGGTCACTGAATGGTAACAGTCATATCCACAGGGGAAATTCTGAAGACACAAACATGTTGCCTACACACACACACACACACACACACACACACACATGCACACAGCATACAGTGTTTCAGCATCTGCTTTGGAAAACATGACAGAACTGCAGATAGTATCAGACTCCGGGGTGTGCAGAACAGAAGAGAGGCCCGATTCAGCCCTGAGTGTTTCCTACGTATTAAGCCTGTGTCATTCGATTAGGGAGGAAGAGCTTTGTTGAAAGTCTGATTCTTAGCAGAAAATTCTATTTCATGCTGGCGTGGAGCAGAGCTCCACTAAAGCTATCCCTGCTCTCATCTCTCCACCTCTAGTCTCTGTCTCACACTCAATCTTCCCTTCTTTATCTCAATCCAGTCCCGGAGCAAGGCTCTTCTCTCTACTATACCGGCGGCCATATTGACTGTGACTCAGAAGTTGGAATAGTCTCTCTTTGTCTTTCTCTCTTTGTTCTTTAATTCATTTGCCAACTTTTACTTTGCTCCTATATACACTCTTCTGATGCAGAAGATAGGACTGCTGCGAGTCTGCGTTTCCATCTAAAGCAAACCGAGACGCTCTTACTGAATAAAAAGACAGGTTCTATAGAGCATATAGAGTTTTGTAACAGGTTTAATCAGACGTCTGGCTCTTACACGAATACGTGTACAGCTTCACTAATCATTCCAAGTACGTTCCAAGGTAGTAATTAATAAGCCATCGGGTAAGAGCGTGAGGGGGGATGGGGGGGGGGGCTAAATGACAACTAAATGACAGTAAGCATCAGGCTTACAAAAGCTTCCATACTCTTGATCTGTAATGTAAACTCTGTAGTGTTTATTCCTTTTGGCTGAAGATCAGTAACATCAAATACATCACATGATGTTTCAATGGATATGACCCTTAAGGGCTGCCATAGTTTGCTGAATTTAGGTGAAGCCATGTGAGTTTGTGACCAGTGTTCATGTTATATTAAAGACATTCAGAGACCCAAAGGCTCATAGCGTTTTGGGAATACAATTTGTGCTGTAATGCACACGCTCACACACACACACACACACACACATTTCTGCTTGACTGAATCTAGATTTGTTTTTTTCATATACACACACACACGTGTTTATACGTTCCTGTGTTCTCTGCGTCTCCCATTTAATCGAGTTTATTTTCCCAGCATGAAATTAAAAGCACATCTGGCTCCTTGCGTCTCCTGAAAACAGACATTTTCGGTGTCAGTGTGGGAATAAAGACACACATCCCTTTCTACTGGAAAAATACAAACGAACTCAGCACTAGAACAATCATTTCCTCTTTAAAACCAAGCTTGTGAACTGCTTTCTGTCATGGAGGCAAACGACTGATAATCCTTGACCCGGTGATACACAAAAAGCAGATTAGAGTGGAGACTGGTAAAAAAAAAAAAATGAAATTGAACATGAGTGGCAGTTTTTTGTCAATATAAGTGACTTAGACTGAAGAACCAGAAAAACTGGTATAGCAGTTAATACTTGGTAGGTCCCCCACGAGGATCACAGTCCTCACGGTGATGTTTGTTGAGGCTCCAGCATTGAATTCCGATGTTACTCGAGTAACAATGCTGTCGTAAGTTCGAGGTTTTGCCGGAATTCTTGTAGTCACGATTTTCACCCTTGAAATTTACATTTACATTTACAGGGGTTAGACAATGAAACTGAAACACCTGTCATTTTAGTGTGGGAGGTTTCATGGCTAAATTGGACCAGCC
>JAOVVG010000050.1:6593264-6605071 GCA_028566375.1 Leptodoras nelsoni | reverse complement strand
TATATATATATATATATATATATATATATATATATATATACACACACACACACACACACACACACACACACACACAAGGTATGTCCAGAAAGTAATGAAAATGTGAAAATGAAATTCCTGCATTCCTTAGGGCATAAGCATGGGGATGCGTTTTAATCTTGGGGGTCATGAAGAAATCAGAAGAAGAATTCAACAATACCATAGTATATATATACTTTCTAATCCTGACTGCGTCCCGGGCCACCAGTTTATCATGGAATGGCTTATAATGGACTGGACACATAAATCGTGCTTACGCACGGCTACGATTTGCATTACGATGTGGCTGGCTTCATATGTCTTGGAAGAACCAAGTTTTTTTTCCTGATAATTGTCATGTGATAGAGGTGAGATAGGAAGGGGGTAAGAATTTGAGAGGAAACCATGTGTGTGTGTGTGTGTGTGTGTGCGCGTGCTGGAGGTGGGATTGGCATCCTGAATGGATTAATGTACATTTAGGAAGCTCTAAAGTCTTTTGTGCTTTGGTCACTTCAGGTTAATCCGGTGTGAACCGTGTCTTGATTTCCTGATTAGTTTAGAATTTTTTGATATGCAAGACTGAAGAGTTTCTCCTTTTTTATTATCCATAATATTAAAAGATGTGCATTCTTGTAAATAAAATATAAAGTAGTTTTCATTTTCCTTCGTCTTTTGATATTAATTCACATGCCGTCCCAGTTGTATATTTCTTCAGGTTCCAGCGAAACAATGACTAGAACCATTTTATATACTGATTACATGCATGACTTCTTTTTTTTTTTATACGTTTTGGATTACATGTTTTTATGGAGTTCGGAAATCACATATTGGTCAACCGAGTTAAAACCCGACTAGCTCTTCAGCCAGTTATATGCATCCTCTGAGCCGGCATGCTGTTGTGAAAATAGTTCCAGCGATCCTCAGAACTGCCACTGCGAATATGCGACGGCCACAATCACATCGGTTTCTAATCAAACTGCCAAATGTCCTCTCCAATTCCCCAACAGCGGTGTCTTTTTATTCTCCGCAAGCCGACGCCGAGACGCTCGGCAGGAATGTGTTTTTTATTCCGTCCCAGAGATAAGACGGGGTCTGTAATTACGTGGAGAGCCAGGGCTCTAAATCAGACACTTCATTCTGTTGGCATTGAGTCGAGTAACGATGAAGAGGATCGGAAAGCGAACAGGAATGGGATCGGAAAACAAAGCAGATATGCCAGCTTGCAAGTTTCCCCAAATCCATTGTGGAAAGAAGAGGGAGGAAATAATCGGGATGCTTGGTGTGACCTTCTAGAAACATAACTGGATGTGCTGCTGTGTGTAGAGCAGCTAAGGTTTGGTGAACCACTGTGGGTTTCAGTCAAAGAACATGAGTCTTTCAATCTAAACATAACGGAGCGCAATGTCAAACGGCAGGGCTCTTGTTGATCCTATATGCGCTCTGTGGGATATTCTGGTTTCTCTCACATGTGCACATGGATTACTATTACATACATTTAGTTACACTATACTGGCTTGAAGTTCTGACTACATTTAATTTTTTCATTCTTAAATTTGTGATTTGACTAATGTAGCTCAGCAGAAATTTTACTAAATATGCAAATCTTTCTTTCAGAATGTATATTTTCCATATCTGGAATGTAGCGTCGTAAGAAAGAAAATATACATACATACTCTTTAAACACCTTTTATATGTCTTCTTGGCTTGGCTGGATGTGGCTCATTTCTGGCCAAAAGCAACACTGACCTGCAAAGGCAAATCAAGAACACATAAGCATCGCAGCTATCGTAAATTTCTGCGCACCCAAAAACAATAAGAAAAGCGGATCACGTCATGGGGTCCCGCGAAAAGACCCGGCGACGCCATTGCAGACTTCAGGACGAGATGGAGACTGCGGGCTTGGCGTTGTCCCTAGGCGAGCCAAGACGCTTCGCGTCTAACGATTTCATGTTCTAACCGGAGACCACTGCGCTCTGGAGAACCCTTGCCCCTCCACCTCACACTCAACACACACTTTTGTTTTCTCCATCCCTCTTGGCAGGGCTTCATGGAAACGGGTGTCTTTGTAAGGCTGGGAAAAAAAAGAGCTGAATGCTAAAATAAAAGACTTAAAAAAGTAAATGAAAGCATAACAATGCTGTGTCCTTGTGAACTGCCTGCCATGTTCTAACCACCAAGTCCCATTAAAAGGGGGGGGGGGGCATGTTCCAAGGAACATGGCAGCATATTGATAGCATATGACTGTGTCACACAAGGACAGCGCTCTGCCTCTGCCTTGTTTTTACATTAGGAACCCTGGCATGGTTAGCATTAGTTCTTAACTACTTGTAAGGACACCGAAGATGTATTATAGGATTTGTCGGAGGATCAGGAGGTTTTAGAAACCCGTCATCTGATGTGTTCTGTCCAACCTAGAGGGGGAAAAAAAAAAGAAAAATGACTACATGTACACACTGGCCACTTTATTAGGAACATCTGTACATGCATTTGTTCAATCTGCCAAACATGTTGGAGCAGCATAAAGCACAAACTCACACAGACCGCCATGTCTTGTTCATGTCAAGCATCATGATAATGTGATCTCAGTGCAAAATACTTGGAGTGGGAGTGGGAGTGATGTAGTGGGTGGAAAGGCAGTTGAACCTTTCCAAGTTATTAACAAGTCTCGCTTTGTTCCCACCGCCTGTGCGGTCATCTCTGTTTATCCTTATCTTTATTATACCATATCCAACAATTACACTCAACCACCAAACCTGCCTCAGTAACCGATGAACAGGTTTGAGTGCCACACTTGGGTAGTAAAGTCCAACAAATCCTGGTCATGTTTTTATGTTTCCCGAGTATTTACAGTCTGATTCATTTCAAATGCTTAACAAAAAAAACAAGACCATTTCGCACAAAGGCATCCAGTGAGCATCGGTTCTGTGGGCGGAAATGCCTGGTCGACGTGAGAGGTTGAAGTAAAATAGCCAGACTGGTCTGAGATGACAGGAAGTGTGATAGCAACTCAGTCTTTAATAACTACTCTTTACAACCACGGTGAGCAGAAAAGCATCTCAGAATTCACAGCACACAAAACCTTGAAGCAGATAAGCTAGTGTAGCAGAAGACCACATCAGGTTCTACTCCTGTTATTTAGAAACAGGCATCTGAGTTCATAGTGGCACTGGATCAAGGATACTGGACAGTTAAAGGAGATGAATCTCGATTGCCAGAATGAATCCATGGACCCTCGTTGTCTCGTGTCATCAGTTCAGGCTGGTTTAAGTGTTGTAATAGAGTGGGGAATGTTTTCTTGGTACATATTGGGCCTTTTATTACCAATCAAGCATCAATTGAAAGCCCAGCCTATGTGACTATTGTTGTGGACACTTGTGTCATGTGTATCACTTTATAACCATCTTATAATGGCTACTTCCATCATGACTCAAAGCGCAAGTCGTCTCTAACCAGTTCCATTGACGTGACGATGACTTCAGCGTACTTCGATGGGCCAGTCACCAGTTAGGACAGGTTGGAATGGGACATGCATAGCACGAACGTCCAGCTTACAAACGTGGACCGGGATCTCAAAGGAATCTTTCCAACACCTTGTGGAATCCATGTCCCCAAGAAAAGTGAGCTTGTTCTATACTAACTAGTATTACAGTGCACAGTGTTCCTAATAAAGTGACCAACGTTCTGACCATTCGATCTGCCCAACAACTAATGGCCGTCAAAAATGCGTCTAATCAAAATTCCTATTTCATACACAATCTAGCCTTGATACTCTTAATTCAGAGGAACGTTTCATTTCCACCCACCACACATTCTCTCTCTCTCTCTCTCTCTAAAGTTATTCATTGTTTAAAGAATTTCATTCTTTCAGGTTTAGCAAAACAGCCAGACTGAAGCAGGATCACAGCTGGTGCATGAAATTATTGCCACTGTTTCTTGTTGATAATTCATAAAAAAAAATACAAAAATACAAAAACACCCCCAAACCTCCGACCCAACCCACAATAAACACCTTTCTGTGTAACTTGGGGCGGCTGTTAAATTTTTTTTTAAAACCTGTAGTCAACTTTATTAGAGACTACAAAAAAAGCAGTGCTGTAGAACTGTTTTAAAATTAAACCCTTTATCCAGTGTCCTGTGAAAGGTAAAATGGTGTGTAAGAGATAAACGTATTTTTAACCACCAGCGGCAAATCTTCTGTTAAGACGGAGAATCTGTGAGGTGGGCGAAGGATTAAACCACCAGACGTTCACTGTAGTGGACGGAAAGGCAGTTATCGCCAGACAACGTCTTGCTTCTGCCACCTGTGTGAGTCGGTCCTTTATTTTTATTATATCCGAATTTTGTGTGTGTGTGTGTGTGTGTGTTACTACACAATTACGCTTAAACTCAGATGGATTTACAGCTACAGGTTTGTCTATTAAAGTAAAGTCCTATTTTCTTTTTTTTTTATCAAATCCTAATGGAGTTTTAATGCTTCTTGAGCAACTACAGTAATTAAAAAAAAATTAAAGCCATTTTACAGAACCAGAATGTGAAATCTTGTGTCACTTTGGCTCCTCTGAAACTGTCAGCAAGGAGCAGGAACATGAATTAAAATGCCAGGGAAAAAAAACAAAAACAAAAAAAAACAGGGCTTGATGCCTACTGCATTTTAAAGAGGTTGCTATTAAGTTTTTATATGTGGGGTGACATTTTGTAAGTGCCGAAACAGCAGGAGTATGAGCTTTACTGCGTCATTAGGTCCTGACCTCAGGTCGGCCAGACTCGTCTGACGCAGCAGGAGAGGATCCTGAAACGACAGCAGATCTGTCACAGCACTCGGGGGTCAAAACAATTCGTCTTTGAGCCTAACGTACCACGGCAAGCCGTGGTGTTGGCTTTCGCCAAACCAGAAACGTGAGAAATCACAATATCTCCCTTAAAGCTGCTTTTGAGCTAGTATCCTGCAAATGCTCCGTTATGACACTGCTGTACACGAATCCCTGAGTGGGAATGTTGCTGAAATAACACACACATCAAGCTGCTAATGACTGAGCTGTCTCTGTGTTTTCTGGAGGAAGGAAATTCATAGCTGCACATGAGGAATACTGATAAAAGATATTAGGAACCATTTTTCAACCAGAAGTGGGTCAGGTCCTATGCCAAGAACAAGAACGATGAGCCTCATTTTGCTCACAGGAAATAAGGGGCTATTTAATAATCTGATTTTATTTCTTCCTTTAATTCCAATCGCACATCTGCTGCACCTGAATAAGCAATACATTTGTATTAACTGCGTGTCCCAAAGGCGAGGTAGTAGCCTAAAAAGGGATATATTGCAATCATTTTTTTCTCCATTGACCAACTTAAATGATCACAGATTAAAAGGGAGAAGCGATCAAAGGGTCCAAGCACTCAAGTACCGGTTTACAAGGAAATATATGTTATTTCATCTTCCCCTTCGCATTTCTTGACTACTTATAAATACATAGTTCTTAGGCCCCCCCTTAATTACACGGCGGTTCATTTCCGAACGCAAACACTAGGAATATATTTGGACACAACCACAGCGCAGCGAAGGGCTCCTATTAACCTTTTCTGAGCCTCGGAGGGGGACTCTGTCACAACCTGGCAACCCCCAGGTGGAGCCCACAAGAGCTTCAAGCCGCAACTTTGGCCGCCACTCAGCCCGAGTGGGAAGAGAAGATTCCAGCCGTGCAGCTCTGCTCCAGCACAAAAAAGGATAAAAATGGACCTGAACCGAAATGTGAGGTGGCACCGCCTAAGCGGAAAACACGGAAAGCGGTCGCAGGTTTCTAGGTTGTTTATTTTTTGCTTCTTTTTCTCCCTTAAAACTATGCATGTAAAAGCGCTCAGCGCCGAGGTCCTTGTGCTGTGGATGTTGTTTTAGTGGAGAGGTGGTGAGGCTGAGGCAGGTTTGTGGCTGTGTCTGTTATGAGAGTCATGAGTAACACTTTATTTTAGGTGCCTGTAGGACATGCTTGGGGGGGGATTTTGACTGGTTATTCCTGTACTTTATGTATTTGGTGTTTATGTGTTTGCTGCTTACCTGGATACATGCTGAATGCATGATCGGTTTAAATTGTAATAAAACAAAGGAATGAAGTGGAATCGGTTAAAAAGGGAGAGTTTTACTTGTCTGGAAAAAATCTTGCTAAGACTCAGTAATATGTGATTCTGTTGATAAAGTGCTGAAAATGTGTCCATCCTGATTGAGGTTCATACTGCACATCTCATCTGTCGTCAATAAAGATTTGTATTCCGGTCCCAAAACGTCCCAGGAAAACCTTCTCGTGTTCACCTAAAAACAGAGATATACCATACGATCAGGATACGAAATCAAGTGGAATCACTGCTTAGAATTCTATCCGGAAAAATGTCATCAATCAAAGAAAAAAAATAAATAAATAAATAAATAAATAATAATATATATATATATATATATATACACACACACACACACATACACTGTGTTTAAAAAAAAACCGGACCCCTGAAACTGAAACCAGGGGTCTGGGTTTTTTTGAAACACAGTGTATATATATATATTCTCTAAATAATATAATGTAATCAAAAGTCATTACAAGTCATTATAAATATGACCATATCCATAGATATGTAATAAACACACATCTACCTGTACGACATGTTCTCTGGCTAGACGTGGACGCTTACAGAAAGCCTGAAGCCTCTTAAAAAGTTGCTCAGGTGTCGAGTACAGATATGGACCTACATAAAAAAAATAAAAAAAATAAAAAAGGAAAAAAGGTGGAAGGAATACATTTTTGATTACAAAAACCTCAAAGCCCGCAGCCGAGAGCAACCGCTTCCGGCATTAAAAATGCACCCGACTCCACGCTGTGTTATATTTTGCATTATTCAACCGGGCTTGGGTGTTCTATATTTATATAAAGGACACCAAACGTGCAATGCTCAGTGCTTTAAGATAAATTACGTATTACTTGGGCATAATTTATAGCTTTTGTCTGTGACGGTTACTATTTAGTGGTGGATGAAAGGCTGTGTAATTTTGTCATTGTGTCATTTTCAAGGTTAAATACAAACAAAAAAAAAAGAAAAAGAAAAAAAAAAGAAAGAAATACTACCATGAAATATTTCTGGGTAGACGAGAGCCTTTGGACACAGTGGGTAGCAACCACAATGCACTGCTTCCAACCTGCAACACCAGGACAGGGTAAGAGAAAACACCATTTATTAAACACACACACACACACACACACACACACACACATATATATACATGTACACAGACAAACATATATAAGTAGCCAACATTTGCTGAAAGAATTTGATTCTCATTACTTTCCGGACAGACCCCCTGTATGTGTGTGTAGATAGATAGATAGATAGATAGATAGATAAATAGATAGATATTAAAATATATATTTCTTAACAAAATGATTTACTGTTATAACCCACTTACACTGAAAGAATCTGTACAGTTTTGCAGAATTTGGACGTTTATTTTCTCTCCCTCAGATGTCGAGCCTATTTTATCCGACAATACTTTTCTTCACAGTGGTCACTGTAACAAAGCCCGTTTACAGAAGTCCATATTCCGACCCCTAACGAGCAAGACGAGGGTGACTGCGGCGAGGAAAAACTTGGTTAGCAGGCATGACGAACAAACCTAAAAAGGAGCCAAAACCCCAACGCCCCAAGAGCTCCTCCTCTGCTGTGGATCTGTTTGGACAAAGTTTTGGCTGGATGGAATTCGCGCTTCGCTATGTCGAACCTACGAAATCCACAGTGAATACTTAAATCTGGGGCACACTTGGCTCCCGACTGACTCGCCGCATCCGAACCCGCCCTATTAGCTGCCAGCGGAAAATGACCGGCTGTTTAAATATTTTGTAGAATGAGCGTTAATATTTCACGAGCCCATGCATCACTCGCCTCGCCATCAGATCACCATCTCATTCCCCATGCTAAAGCCATGCATATTTTAATATACGATTAGCTTGCTGACATTCAGCTCTGAATTTCAGAAGATTTGACAGAGTGACGGGACTAGTCTCAAAAAAACTTCTTTTCATTTCGGATCTAACGGTGATCAGGGTAGGGAGTTTGGAGTAACACTTTTCTCTCATTCACAGTAACTGAGGAATTCAGGTTAACTGTGATTGACTGTTGGCAACAATGGTGTGAGCATGACAGAGGCCGAAATCTGAGAACCCAACAGTATACTGAGAACCAAATATGAGAACCCCACAGTATATTGAGAATCAAATCTGAGAACCCCACAGTATATTGAGAATCAAATCTGAGAACCCCACAGTATATTGAGAATCAAATCTGAGAACCCCACAGTATATTAAGAATCAAATTATATTACATTTATGGCATTTGGCAGACACCCTTATCCAGCGTGACTTACATTTTATCTCATTTATACAACTGAGCAGTTGAGGGTCAAGGGCCTTGCTCAGGGGCCCAGCAGTGGCAGCTTGGTGGTGGTGGGGCTTGAACACCCAACCTTCTATTCAGTAGCCCAACACCTTAACCACTGAGCCACCCCTGCCCTGTGTCTCAAATCTGAGAACCCAATAATTTTTATTGAGAACCAAATCTGAGAACCCCTCAGTATATTGAGAATCAAATCTGAGAACCCAACAATTTTATTGAGAACCAAATCTGAGAACCCCTCAGTATATTGAGAATCAAATCTGAGAACCCCACAGTATACTGAGAACCAAATCTGAGAACCCAACAATTTTATTGAGAACCAAATCTGAGAACCCAACAATATATTGAGAATCAAATCTGAGAACCCAACAGTATATTGAGAATCAAATCTGAGAACCCCACAGAATATTGAGAACCAAATCTGAGAACCCAACAATTTTATTGAGAACCAAATATGAGAACCAAATTTGAGAACACTATATTGAGAACACTACATTATATTGAGAACCAAATATGAGAACCTCACAGTATACTGAGAACCAAATATGAGAACCTCACAGTATACTGAGAACCAAATCTAAGAAACCCAGAATATATTGAGAACCAAATTTGAGAACCCTACATTATATTGAGAACCAAATATGAGAACCAAATCTGAGAACCTCACAGTATATTGAGAACCAAATCTGAGAAGCCCACAGTACATTGAAAACCAAATCTGAGAACTCCACAGTATACTGAGAACCAAATCTGAGACCCAAATCTGAGAACCCCACAGTATATTGAGAACCAAATCTGAGAACCCCACAGTATATTGAGACCCAAATCTGAGAACCGCACAGTACATTACATTACATAGCATTTAGCTGACGCTTTTATCCAAAGCGACTTACAAGAGTAATTGCACATAGATATATGGCCAAGAGTACTTTAGAGTAGGAAGGGATTAGAAGGAGGGAAAAAGAGGTTAGAGTGGTTAGTTTGTTAGAGGTGTTAGGAGAGCAAGTGCAGTATATTGAGACCCAAATCTGAGAACCCCACAGTACATTGAGAACCAAATCTAAGAACCCCACAGTATATTGAGAACCAAATCCGAGAACCCCACAGTATATTGAGAACCAAATCCGAGAACCCCACAGTATATTGAGACCCAAATGTAAGCCCCAAATCTGAGAACTCCACACTATATTGAGAACCAATTTTTTTTACAATTTCGGTTTTAACGTTGATCATGGTAGGGAGTTTGGAGTAACACTTTTCTCTCATTCCGTTGAACCAATAGGAACAGAATGCTGAAGCGACGTATACGTTATCTGAATTCTCTTCTTCCGATGAACACCACCATACGACTTTGGAAACCCCTGGAGTGTTCAGAACATGGTTCGAAGCTACCCACTTAAATCTTCGTCTAATGCAAGGCACCCAATCTCCTATTTCCATCAAAGACCAGGCTTTAATCAGAACTATACCCTAAATATAACCACCGAGTGCAAGCAACAATGTTCCTGTGTAGTACAGTGTGAGTGTGGAAAGTCGTAGGCGCTTGGCTCCGGTCTTATGAAGCTGATTAAGATCAGCTCCATGTCAATGCAGTTAATGTGCGAGCGCACAAATGCTTATCAGGCTTTTCATCTCAAATATAATTAGCCGATCATTCTGCTTGGCGGCCCTGCTGTTTTTCTGCCGGGCATGGATGGGTGTCTGCTGACAATTAATTAGATTAGGCTAATTTCCACAATAACGAGGACAGAGTGCGGTAGAGAAAGTCCCTTCGTGTGGGCGTGGTGCTTTTCATCATGTGGTGTGGCACAGAGGAAAGTTGCATGTAACCCAATCAGGGCTGCCAGTAAATTTAGGCAAATGTGCATCTACACTAATAATATACTGGATCTGCTATATAAAACATCCCGCTTGGCTTTTTTATAAAGTTCGTGGCCATAATCTACATTTTACACATCGACATAGTAAAAGTATGAGCTCAGAGTCTCGAGTCTATGAAATCCGCAGGTGCTTAATTGCAGGAACGCTGCGCATGCAGCCGTACACAGACAAGTTCAAGGACCGCCGTGTTTATTTCCTTTCCTACAGTATATTTTGACCATGTTCAGTCCCTTTGGAAATGATCAATGCATTTAATTAGCATTCCTAGACTATGATTATGTTGCAGCAGTGATGAAAGCAGAGCTGCCTTCCTGAAATACAGAGCTCTCTACCAACCGCTTGCAGTTTTTTCTCCATGCTTAAACAACAACAGTGATTCTTGAAGCACTATCTCTGAAACCATGAAGGCTTGTAGCCAATGCATTTACCCAGTGTGCCAAACCGAATACATGCTTTACACTCAGTTTATAATTCAACAGCACACTTTCGACAAATGCCTTTCCGCACTGACACGTGTGAGAACGCGTTTACATAGTGAGTTCATGTACAAATCTGAGCTTAAGCACTATAAAGAGGACATGGGTAAATATTTGGTTTGGATAACAATGGAGGTCGATATTGGAGAGAGAAGGGAGATCCAGAGGAGGGCGAGAAAGGGGACAGGGAAAATAAGGAGCCGCAGAAGTAAGAGGAGAAGGAGGAGGAGGAGGAGGAAGTGAAGTAGGAAGGGCGAGAATTTAAAAAAAAGGGAACGATGAAGAGCAGTCAGGAACACAACTTGTGAATTCAGGTTAACTGTGATTGACTGTTGTCAACAATGGCGTGAGCATCACAGAGGCCAAAATCTGAGAACCCCACAGTATACCGAGACCCAAATCTGAGAACCCCACAATATACTGAGACCCAAATCTGAGAACCCCACAGTATACTGAGACCCAAATCTGAGAACCCCACAGTATACTGAGACCCAAATCTGAGAACCCCACAGTGTATTGAGAACCAAATCTGAGAACTCCACAGTATATTGAAAACCAAATCTGAGAGCCCTACACTATACTGAGAAGCAAATCTGAGAAGCAAATCTGAGAACTCCAGAGTAAATTGAGAACCAAATCTGAGAACCCCACAGTATATTGAGAACCAAATCTGAGAACTCCACAGTATACTGAAAACCAAATCCGAGAACCCCACAGTATATTGAGAACCAAATCTGAGAACTCCACAGTATATTGAAAACCAAATCTGAGAGCCCTACACTATATTGAGAACCTAATATGAGAACCCCACAGCATATTGAGAACCTAATACGAGAACCACACAGAATATTGAGAACCTAATATGAGAACCCCACAGAATATTGAGAACCTAATATGAGAACCCCACAGCATATTGAGAACCTAATACGAGAACCACACAGAATATTGAGAACCTAATATGAGAACCCCACAGAATATTGAGAACCTAATATGAGAACCCCACAG
>JAOVVG010000050.1:6545711-6559616 GCA_028566375.1 Leptodoras nelsoni | reverse complement strand
TGGTCCAATTTAGCCATGAAACCTCCCACACTAAAATGACAGGTGTTTCAGTTTCATTGTCTAACCCCTGTATATGTTCTATTAAATATTTAACTTACTATATATTTTTTAAAAAGTAGTTATTATAGTGGGCTAAAATAAGAATTACACAACTGTCACTCCAGTCCATCGCCCATTCAGTATAGACTATCCCTTGCAAAATTTTTATACACTCATATAATTTAATCTGCATCTTGTGTCGCCTGTATTATGTATTGTCTTTTGTGTTCCTTATTAAATAATAATAATAATTTTAAAAAAATCTTAAGAGACTCATTTAAATGCATTTATATTAGGCATAAAGCAGAATCTCTACATTTGAATTAAATTACAAGATTTTGCCATTTTATTGACATTATTATTAAATTACATTAAATAAAATGCAATTAAATTAATTATTATTATATTAATAATTAATAATTAATATTATTATTAAATCCAACACTGAATCTTATTTTTACCAGAATATATTACGGAAATATTTTATGAATTGCTAAAATATTATGATTCTAATGTTATTTTATTAGAGACTCATTTTAACAGCATACCATTTACATTTCTATTATATTATATATTATATTATATTATTATTATTATTAAAGGCAAGAAAATCTTGAAATAAAGGCAACACTGAATCTTATTTTAATTGTGATGGGTTACTCAGTATAAATGTATGAAATGAGTGATTCCCTGGGAGAATGTACGTAGGTTACATATCAATAATGATAATACGTATTGTACAGCACCATACATACTTGACATACAGAAAGCTCTCTGTGTATAGCTGAACTTCTTGACCTCAGAGTGCTGGAAGAGAAACCGTACGTTGGAAATGATGCTTTTATGGTTGAAAGTTCGATTGAGCTGAGCTCGACCTGACGTCTTTCATCATTCCTAGACTATCCAAAGTTACTTTTAATTAATTAACTTGAAAGAAAATCTCTGCAGGCATCCTATCGGATGTGTCATATATACCGGATGTGGCGTTAAACATTAGGTTATTTTATTCCTAGTGATATTATGAAAGTAATTGTAATTGAAAAGTCTTCAGACCCCCACACACACACACACAAAATACATACATAAAGGAATGGAATGGAATCCCCATTGAAGCATGACACAGGCATTAGAAATTAAATTGGGCTACGTTTATTCGAGCAAGGTCATTTCCAAGAGAAAATACAAATCAGAAAAATTAAATTATAATTCAACAGACATTTCAAGAATCCCATTGACCACAGACAACCTTCATCTCTTTATCTAAAAAGAAAAAACAAATGAATAAAGTGGAATTATTTCTTTTTTTTCTTCTTCTCAGTCAAAAATACAGTGTTTTCACAATATTGTATCAAAAGTTCCCAAATTGTAGAGTCTCCTTCATCAGGTACATTAAGTAAGTAGAACAATTAACAGTGAATTGTTCCAGATACGATAAATGCTCTCTTAATGTAAAATTTGCTCCGATATTCACTTGTCAGGATCCATTTTACTAAAATATATCTATAACGAGGAACTATAATACTGTACACTACAGTATGAAATAAATATAATTAGGAAATATAAAATGAGTCACATAAATAAAATGGTAGTTTTCAAATAAAAATAATTGGATTTTGTACTGAACAAAACAAACCATGGTAATACTGACAGATGGTCTTGGAAATAAAAAAAGAAAAGAAAAGAAAATACAGAAAATTGCACAAACAATATGTAAACTAGGAAGTCTAGCTATACTAATACTGACGAAGGTAATTCAAATAAGAAGGTGGATGGTTTAAATTTTGTATGTAATACTTTAGTAGGTGCATGGAGGACACGCATTGACTCCACAGTACACTTTACTTTACAGGGATAGCACTTGCAGAAAACACAGGTGAAAGGGTTTGCATATAAGGCTTTTCTTCTCTTAGGAAAAAAGGAAAATAAAAAACTGGGATGCTGGACAAAGCCTCGCACTATGGAGCCTTCATCATAACTGCCGTCCTCAGTCCCTCTTTTTAAGACTTTGTAATTTTCTTTAGAACCGTACAGGTATTATTTTAGATAAAGACGCTTCATAAAAAAGCCATAATGTGATCCAAAATAAACATGTGGCAGGTCAGGAAGGAAAAGATAAAAAAAAAAAGAAGGATATCACAGTAAGTGATAAGACAAAATGTAACACTGACACTCTACTGCGACTTCAAGCGCAGTGTATGTACATATACGCGATGCTTAATCTTTTCTAAAATTTTTTTTTTTACAATTATTATTTAATGTAGTAATTCTTCAGAGTGCAATTCGAGGCTTGTGCTGTGACCACAATAAAAACAGAGGGGTTATGGAAATAAGCACCACACAGCCTTCACGTTCCACTCTGTACACTTGTGAAACCTTTCCGTTGGTTCTCTTATTATAACATAGATCACCATCTTTTTTTTTCTTTTTTCTTTTTTTTTTGCATAATGTGAACTCTCAAACTGTCCCACCCAGTTTCATGCCTGCTTTGTTGGACCATGAACAATGCCAGCCCGAGTTCCACTCTTTATGTCTTAAGAGTACAATACTGAATAACCAAGACATGGCAGTGTGGTCACAAAAGTGAATCTGGCTCAAAGTCCCTCAGTGCGAGGGAAGGAGCAAACAATACAAGCAAAAAAAAAAAAAAAAAAAAACCAGCAACACTGGAAGCTTAATCCAAATCGCAGTAGTTAATCAGCATCCTCGTTCTCACCCTCGCCATCTGTCTTGCTCTCTGCTTTCCTTTCCTCCGAGCCCTCGTCTTCTGTTCCTCCTGATGCATCGTTCTCTTTCTCATCCTTTACCATGCCATCCAGGCTTTGGCTCTCCAACCTTTCCTCCTCCGTTTCCATTTCCTCCTCCGCCCTGAACATCGCGTCTCGTCTGTCCGTCACTTCCGGGTACACCTTCTCTGCCTCCCTTGCCCCATCCTCTATGCCGTCTCTCAAGATGGTGCTTCCTCGCATCATGTCCTCGCCTTGCTCCTCCGGATCAGAAAATCTCAGTGGCGCGAGTCCCTTTAAGTAAGCGTGGTGCATCAGCAGCTCCGTGGGCTCCAGAAGACCACCGTTCTCGTGGCTCTCTTGCTTGGCAGCCTCACGTTCTTCAGCCTCCCTCTTGCAGTAGGAGTAGCGGTGGTTCATGTGCTGCGAGTACGAGCCCGAGTGCGAGAAGCGCTTGCCGCACTTGTCGCACTGATAAGGCTTCTCGCCGGAGTGCAGGCGTGAGTGCTCGATTAGATGGTGCTTGTGCTTGAAGGCCTTCTTGCATATCTGGCACTGGTGAGGCCGCTTTCCTGCAGACACACAAGGAAAGAGGATAGACGACAGGTTAGCGTGGTGTCACAGCAAATCTAACACTACAGCAACTTGTTTCTCAGGTACCGCTTTGTGGGTCAGTGTGCTACAGTTAAATCCAAAAGAATTCATTTAATGCTACAGAATGCAACACCACAATGAAATATATATCGAAAAATCTTGAGCATATTTTCACCACTTTTTTTTCCATTAACAAACCCTCCTTTGTGAGATTGGCTAGTGCACATAAATTGGTTTCACTGTAAATACACAACAGGGTTTATTTTTGATTTTATGCCATAAACAGGAAAAGGAGTCAAGAGGGAAGCCATGATCCTGATGAGCTATTCTGAGGTTGTACGTGACCTCGGTGAATGCAGCCAAGAAGATCAGGTGATTATCACGGCATACCGCACAAGGTGAAATCGAGGCAGTCAGCATCCTTGATGGAGCATGCTTTTTATGACATCATGTCTCCAGTTTATAAAATGCTTAGGTCAGACAGCTCCCTTGTGATACTGTAACGAGGACGAGGGAGGTAGAAACCTCGCCGCCACTGTATTCATTCACCAAGTCCTTTGGCAGGAGCTGCCGTGGCTCTTGAGCGCATTGTAATACAGTAAGTCTAATCAATGGCGATGCACTTGGCATTTTTCATCTGTAACCCCATTTTTACTTACGCATACACATCCCACACACACACTCGCTATCAGCTTTGAACACATGCAGTGTATTCTTGGCCGTGGAGAGCGCTGGAATGCCTGCAGCACCTTCCATAGCTGCCATGCCTGAGATGACCCCCCTACCCACCCCCACCCCAAACACACACACACACGCACACACCCACACCCACCTTCCCTCATCAAGTTCAAAAATAAACGAGAGAGCAGATTCCCCGCCCTTCATTCCTGAGGAGGAATGTGAATGAGGTATGATGCAAGCCTGTGAAAGAGAGGAGTCCCCCAGGAGGGGAGGTCACGGCGTGGCATCGAAATGCCACACGCACTTGTGTGCACCTGGCTTACCATGAAATGCTAGCATGATTTGCAAACTCTGTACATGACAGGCTTCCATGTCTACCGCTGATCAATCTATTACATTAAGCAATACAGAATCAATAGGCTGGACTGAAATCCCTCGAACGTCTGCTGCTTACACTGAATTATCCGATTATAACTACACCTAAGATAAATCCAATCTTACATAACAGATCTACTTGAAGCCTGTCAAAAGGAGTCAAACATTTTATTGGTGGTCATGGTTTTAAATGGAAAAATAAATAAATAGAAAACAAGATCAAATGGGGGGTATAAAAGAAGGTAAATGATGTAAGAAAGGAGGGGGGAAAAAAAATAATAACTTGGGGTGAGGGTTAAAAAAAAAAAGAATTGTCTAAATGTGATATACCTGTGTGCTCATATTTGTGTCTTAGGAGGGAACTGGTCTTCTGGAATGTTTTGTCGCACAAGTCACACGCGTACATACCACTTTCGGTCTTCTTAATCTTCTTCCGGGCAAGCAGCAACTCACTGTCTGTCAGGTCCTCCAGCCCTGACAAATAGTCCCCTGT
Organism: Leptodoras nelsoni; assembly: GCA_028566375.1. Taxonomy (NCBI): domain Eukaryota; kingdom Metazoa; phylum Chordata; class Actinopteri; order Siluriformes; family Doradidae; genus Leptodoras; species Leptodoras nelsoni. The sequence goes on along the minus strand of JAOVVG010000050.1, from coordinate 6,554,711 downwards.
ACTGTCCAGCAGCTCCCCCTGAAAGACACACAGATTTAAGACTTTTAGCAAGAAATCCACACCTGCCACCGAGACAGCATCTGCTTGGTCCCAAGTCTGATCAGAGCTTATCTCTCGAACTAGTATAAGACCTCCAAAAAGGCAACATATCAGTTTTTTAATGACCAATGACTTTAAGTGGGTTATGTTTGACCAACGGATTAAAAGCAGAACATGGGCTACAAAGCAAACAAAGATATTAAGAGCTATTCTCAATATCTCCTTTAAAGCAGAGATGTTTAATGGTTGTATAAATGCATTTATTTGTTTATTTGAAGCTGATTTACATATTACAAAAGAATATACAAGAAAAATATCCTCTGACCTAAGAGTCTAATTTACCTGGAAGCCTGATTTCCGCTGGTATTTCCGTCGCTGCTGCATCTCAGCAAAGGTGGCTGCCCCTGCAGCGTAAGTGTAAGCCATGTGTGGAAGGAAGCCCAGAGGGTCAAGTCCTGGGTAAGGCCTTAGTCCCGGGATGCTGGCCTGTGCTGGGGACATGAAAGTAGATGGAGGAAATGCTCCATGAGGTGGTAGAGGGGTATAAATAGGACCGCCGCTGAAGGGGTTGATGCCAAAAATTGGGCTAGAACTTTTGTCTAGCTGGTTTTCATTGCCGATACTGTTTGAGCCATTGAACTCCTTCTTGATGTGAGCCAAGTCCAGAGGTTCTGTTCCTTGTTCTCGTATAGTGGGGTCACCATTTCCATCTGTGTTGAAACCATTTGGCTTAGGCTTCCTGTCAGATTTGGAGAGATGTTTTGGCAGTGACAGGTCTAGAGGCTCACCATGGGCGTCCTCAGAGGTGAGACTTGTAGGGGTATAGGAGCTGCTTTGAGAGTGTTTTGAAGATGTTGAAGAAAGATTCAGGGGTGAGGGGGTCTCACCTCTTAAGTGGTCCACCAAGTCAACTGGTTTTTCATTTATGTGTCTTATGCTTGATAACTGGTGATGTTTGGACAGCCGGTGCCCATTTTCACCATTGGGAGTACCTTGGAGTTCTGATATGGAGTCAGTATACTGGCCACTGGAAACAGGTGATCTTGCATCTGCTGATTCTCTAGCCAAACCATGGTTGCTGTCCCCGCTGCCCCATTCAGGAGGTGGCGACCTTTTCCTGGACAGGCCATGGAGAGACTGAGCTTTCCACTGAAGAAACCACTCCTTTACAAACTCTTGAGGAAGACCAACTGCAATGGAGATCTTTCTCAGTTCTTCTGAGCTGGGCTCGGTATTCATGGCAAAGTAAGCTTTCAGTACGGACAAGTGATCTTTAAACAGGTTGATTGGGCTTGTTGTATTTCTATCTGGCATAGAAGAGGATACCATAACACCCTGTTGCTCTATGCCAGAAACTCCTCTATGGCTTATGGGTAAGCTTTCATTAGGTTTCAGGACTGCCTTTATCTCTTCGTTCATCTTGCAAAGGTAGCGCTCATGCTGGTGCAAGGGAATAGGGCCATTGAATGACTCCTTGCAGTATTGGCATGAGAATGATGTGTACTGGCCATCCCTCTCCTGGGCCTTCTCATCTGAAATGGCACCAATTATAGGACTGGGCCTCTCTTTCTTTATGTCAAGAGCCCTTTTTTCTGCATGTTCAGTTAGGCTCTGTGGAGAGGATTTGGCCTTGTTGACCTTCTCCAACGTGTAGTCAATAATGCTCTTGCTAGGACTGTTGTGTCCAACCCCATGAAATCCAGCGTGGGAAGCCAGAGCCAGCTTGTGCTCTTCCATCTGGGAACCCAGATCCTTCATGTAGGCCCTCAACTTGGAGGTCTCCTCAGGGTTGCTGTCCAACTTCTGCAGGCACACAGTGTTGTCGACAATCTGGAGGACACGCTGAACCTTATTTAGGTTATTGTTCAAGCCTGGGTAGCCTAATGCATGTGAATCTAGTCTCATAGCTAAGTGCTGCAGGGGGTTCTGTGATGAACTGTGCAACCCTAGAGGGCTCCCCCCACGGCCAGTACCGTTAAGAAAACCACCAGGTCCTCCAAACTCTGGTGGTGAAGCCATCATGAGACGGCATTCGTTGAAGTCCATGGGCTCAGCCTTTATATCAGGGTGGGCTAATGAGTCCTGGAGACCAGTGCACCTGCTGTTTTCCAGTTTGCTCCTTAGCTGAGCCAAGGCAGGGCTGCCAGGTGATGAAGCGGCAGAGTTTGGGGATGAGCCAGACTTGGTGCTGACTCCATGTCGTACCCGTCCATTTAGAGAGATGAGACCAATGCACTTCTTGCTACTAATGTGAGAGCTGTAAGAGCCGGAGTGTGAGAAGCGCTTCTTACAGTTGGAGCATTCGTATGGCTTCTCACCTTAAGCAAGAAAAAATAAGAAAGAATTAAAACAAGCTGTCACTAAAACAAGCTCAGTCTCAAGTTCTTCATTTAAGTTAAATGTGACACACAAGTTGAGCCTAAGGCAAGTCAATCATCTCTTTAAAAAAACACACTCTAAAGATATGGTGAGGAATAACTATTTTCATTGGCTTTCTATTAGTCATAGTGACATGCCATGCATGATAAAAATAAGGAAAGTTACTAGCTTCGCTGATATAAACTCATTGTTCATCAAATATCTATTTCAAAACCTCACAAAATGCTGACCACTGACACTTGGCTACTTACCACTGTGGATGCGGAGGTGCTCCTTCAGATGGTGCTTGTATTTGAAGGCTTTCCCACACTCGGTGCATTTGAACTTGCGGTTTCCAGCCCCTTCGTTCAGCACCGGAGGCTACAGGGAAAAAAAAGAGATAAGAGATAAGTACATAAGGAAAACTATTATTTTAGGCAGAACAAGATTAATTGCTTTAATCATAAATCATATAGTCCCTAGACTTAAGCAGCGGAGTGTGACCTAAATCTCTAGCTACTCACTCAAAGTTCAATGTAGGTACTTTCTGAATTTGAAATTAAAATGTGGGAGGGCCCTTGATGCACAAGCAAAACAACAGTACTCACTATTACACCCCACTCGCAGATACAAAGGTCTGTGAAAAACATGTGGGAGTCTAGGAGTGTGCATTTTATGGGCAAAATGTACACAGTGCGCAGAACACACTTCTCTAAAAGTTCAGCGGTAGCGGCAGAGCGCAGTTCAATGACTGTACTCTGGGAATTATTTTATATGTAAAGTAAAACATGTGCGAAACTGTATACACTACACACAATGTCAAGAAACAACCAGAATACTAAGTAAACCAGGGAATTAACAGTTGGAAATATTCAGGAAAATATTGAGAGAGAGTAAATAAACAAATATTTAAGGTAATTTAGGGATTAGATTTAGATCTCTGGAAGTAAAGCCATCTGGACATGTTTAAGTTAGTCTGAAAGGTGTGCGTGTGTGTGTGTATGAGAGAGAAGGAATAAGATTAACACAGATAAGAAGGCAAGGTATAGTTCTTCTTCATTTAGTTCTTGTGCTATGCGGCTGAATTCAGAGCTTTTTGAATATCTATCTATATCTATATCAATCTACAGTACCTATGAATATATTTTTATATATATATAGAGAGATATACTGTATATATATCTTTACACCAGCAACAGCTTTTCAGCCACACAGACCTCTTGCTGCCCCGAAACCAGAGAAAGACTGAAACGAATGTCAGCGTTGGACGCATGTTTGGAGTTTGATTCCACTCCAACAGCAGCTGAGGCAGAAAGTCTATAGAACTCAATGTGCTAGAACATCCCACACATGCCTTACCGTGGGCAGACGACCGTGCACAGCTGTGGCTCCGGTGTGAGAAATCTGCATTTTAAGGAGGCTCCAGAAAAAAAAAACATGCTTTGTATGTGAAGCTAACAGAGCCATAATTATAGCAAAAGGAGACCGTATATACACACTGAAGTACCAGAAAAACTGGTATACCAGCTCATTCTGAGTAGGTCACCACACGGGATCTTGCACAGTCCTCACGCTGATGTTTGTTGAGGCCCCAGGGTTGAATTCCGATGTTACTCGAGGCAGTGTGGCACGCCTATCGCCTATAAGTCTTTTGACGGGCACGCTGTTGTCGTAAATTTGAGGGATTTTGCCGGAATTCTTGTAGTCACGGTACACCCTTGAAATGCTCATATGTGAAAATCCAAACTTTGCTTCTACCTCATAAATTCTATGACCCGTCTGACTAATCGTGATCATGATAACTTGTCATTCTCACAGCAAAAACAGCTCTAGAAGCTTCTATAGATGTCTATCGCTTTATAAAGGCACTGGTGGACGTAACCAATGACGTGCATAGGTGGGGTTGCTATGTATTTTGAGATGATTACGTGAAATTGACCTGATTTTGAATATAAAGATGGCGTTCCTTAATTTATATATATATATATATATATATGTATATATATATATAAGTATATACACTGGACTCACCTGGTCCCTAGAAGGCCTGTGGGTGGCCATATGGCGATCCAGCTGCGTGCGATAGGCGAAAGTGTCGCTGCAGAGCTGGCAGGGGAAGCTCTCCTCGTTCTTCTCATGCCGGTACTTGATGTGCTCCTTGAGGGCGGTCAGCCGCTTGTAGCCTCTGTCACAGTAGGGGCAGGTCAACAGTTGGGCAAAGTCATCTGGCGTCCTGAGTGCCAGATCTGTACAAAAATCAGAGGAAAGCAAAATCAACAAGTGCTGCATTTATGCATATTTTATATCTATATATATTCTCTGTAAGATATCTTCTTCTTATTAGGGAAATAAGTTCTGTTTCTGATAACGCTACTCTGCACATTCATGTAAAAGCGCTTACCGTTCTCATTGTCGTCCTGCCCATTGGCCTCTGGAGTGCTCAGCCTCGTGCTCTCCTCCGGGTCTTCCGGGTAAATTATGGCCGTGTCGCCTCGTTGCAGGTACTCAGCGATGCTGGCGGGACATCCCTCGTTGTCCTCCAGCTTCCTCTTGACGAAGAAGCTCTCCAGCCCTGCAGTGGCATCAATACCCTTAACTGCACACAGAAAGCGTGTGCGGGGGGAAAAAACACACACACAAATGGACCCATTGGTTTACATTGCTTGTCATTGGAAAAGCCCCAGCTGGACATTAGGAAAGCAGCTGCTCTAAATGTGATGTAGCGGGGGACAAACCATTAGGAAGCCTTTAAAGGTGGAAGTATTTATTTAAGTTACAGTGTAATGGCCACTTCAAAGACGAATAGGAGCCAGCGTGATCATCGAGCACTCTTTAGGCGTCCTCTTGCATGTTGGAAAAGGCTTTAAACATTTGCAGCATTGTGGGTAATTGGTTTATGTGGCAATTAGGCTCACTTGGGTAACTGATCTCACTTTGCACGGCCAACTGTATACTTAAAATCAGACTCCAAATTTAATAATGAGCCATGCGTTATGTGTAATTGCGCAGACCAGGGATTTTACGATAAACAATAAGAAGTAGCAATGATTACCACTGAAAGATAAGACGGCGTTAAAAAGACAGGAGTTTTAAAAGAGGTTTGACATGCCGTTCTGTGTCCTAAAGGTCAGCCGGCAAGATGCATGCGTGTATGCGAAAGTGAGGAATATATCACTGAATAAGAATAAAACGCAAAAAAATGTCCTAGACTCATTATTTTCTGTGCTGTAACAGTGAGTCATGACGCAGGGCCCTAAGAGAAGGAAAATTTTATTGTCTCATTGTAAGCCAATTGGAAAGTACATGGACAGGACAAATCTGATTTCATTTCATTCCAAACTCGATTTGGTGGCAAAATGCGATTTGCGGTGCACTCTCGCTCAACTTACAAATATTTACTTTCCATCTCTTCCTGTCACACGTGAGGCAACATTATCTCTGCCTGTGTACATGTGTGAGACACCGGCGATTAGGACCGGCCTACAAATCTTCTGGTGATCCGTAATGGATAAGGAAATGAAATGAAATGAAATGAAATGAAATGAAATGACGACTCCGACGTGGAGTATTGGAAATGTGAAAATGTTTCAATGGGAGAAAAAGATAGAAATCTGTCCTGCAAACGCTTCATCTATGAATGCACAGAAAGTAATAAGGATGGAAAGGGCGGACTTTGTTCCAGGAATAAAACCTCTTCTGGAATTAAAAATAGCTCATAGCCAACTGAAGCAATGGCACAAACTGACCGAGACGGTGTGGAGAGATTAGTGAAAATCAGAGGCTCACCTGTACCGTTTCCAGCTCCATGGAGGGACAGGTCAGGGCTCAGAGGATTGTATTCATCTTTTCTCTCCTCTGGAGAGAGTGAGAGAGACAAAGAGAAAGAAAGAAAGAGAGAGAGAGAGACAGAGACAGACAGACACACACACACACAGAGAAAGAGAATATTAGCAAATGTTGGGCTTAAGACAAACCACCAAGTAGAACAGCCAAAAAAAAGACCACAGTGCATGAATCAAAAGCATTAAATGTGCTAGCACCAGTCTGCTGGGCTCCTTCATAAACCCCTAACATGTTCTTTATTATTACTTTTCTTTTCCCCTCATACTGCGATGACAATTTGACAATAAAACAAGGACAAAACAGCATGGGTTTGGTGAAACGAACACAAAGGCTTGTGGCTTACTTCTTTTCTTTTCCCTTTGTTCTAAATTACATGAATGGACAGTACAACACAGCGGTTCTCAATTCACGGCTTTAAAAAAAAAATATATATAAAAATAAATAAATAAATAAATAAATGCTCAAGCGAGCAGGGCTGTGGCTTCTGAAGAAATCTTGCTCATATACTGCACTTATTGTATTTGTTCCTCCTGCCCGGGCTCATGTGACCTCTTACCGGCAGTCACAAGTATCATAAGCTTCCCCTTCAAAAGGAGGATATAGAGCACCTCCACCACAATAAGGAAAACAAGAAGATTCCATATCACACACACACACACACACACAATGCATTAGTGCTGTTTGATTTCTGAACTGCTTACAAGTTTCCTTCCTATTATCTGAGCATGACAACCGAAACTCCTTTTTTTTATTATTATTATTAATCTCACTTCTTCTTCTGACATTTAAGAGCGACTGAAAAGCAGGACTTGAGCAAGCCTTGAAAAACGAACTAAAGCCTGGAATCTGTTTAGTCAGAACAAGCTCATCACTGGCTAATCGTCGGTGGGGCTTGCTTTAGAGAAACCCCGGGTTGTGAAATGTCCCTCTGCGCCATAGAGATAAATGTCCGTCGGAATGCCATAAATGTCTGACGGAATGCTATTTTTTGCTACGATGAACGCTTGCTAAGCTCTTTTTGCTAGCATGAGGATATGCCATATTTATAATGATATGAACATCATCATCATCATCATGGTCACTCTCATCGTGATTAGGGAAGTTTTCATGTCCCTATCAAGTGCTACGACCGATACTAATACTCCTCGAATACTCCTCGAGAGACAAAAGCTCAGTTCTGCTTGTAGTAGTTGCAGTTCATTTTTCAGTCTATCGGTATGATGACGATGGAAGTTTTGTTTGAGGTCGTTCACTCGTTCACTTGTGGTGTGAGAAATGTAGCACCCACATCCCCCACCCCATCTTCTGGGTGATTTTTTTGCAGCCACCGATAGATATTCAAGGGAAGCTAAATAAACATTGATTAGCATGCTAACTTATAGTAGTAATGCCCACACCATACTGGCAGCAAGCAACGCTTGTAAAAATCTCGTATGCAGTGCGATTACTATTTCTAATTACTAATAGACATTTGGATGAGGAAAAGCTCAGGGCATGAATGCTGAGCTGATGTTTTACTGGCAAACGTATCGTGAAAAAGAGGAAGTTCTAGACCGGGTATAACTGTGCATGATGATTCATGCAACACTCAAAGCTGTCACATTTACCAGCACATACACCGCTAACCTACAAGATGCTTTTTTTGTTTTTTTTACGTCCTAGCTTGCTATCTAGAAGAAATGTGAATTCCGTTTGAAATGCATTCACCTGACTTTAGCATTTCAAAAGCTAATCCTAACAAGATGTCAGGGCTGTATTTTTGTCCCTGCACATGCTTCTATATAGAGCTGCTAATTAGGATGCCGGAGTGTACATGACATTCAGTAATCCGGCGTCCATTTAGCGTTAGTCAACCTAGCAAAATGCCACTGGACCAGAGACACGGTTTTCTATACTAGCAATGCTGTGCTTGGTCTGACTTTAAGGAGCAGAAGCATATGGCTAAGTCATTAGGTAAGACTGATCACTAAGGGTCCAAAAAAAAAAAAAACTCCGGGTGACCCGGTTAGGTTCTTCCTCCACTCCGTAACTGTCAGCGCGTGCCGTGGAATTGTGGAGCCATTATGCATGTAAATGGATATCATAATATCGTAATGCTAAAAATTTCATTTAATGGTCTTAATGAGGCCTTGGTCACAGCAGACTTGTGCTAAATAATGTCTTTCAGATCCTAATTAAAAGAATTTGTCTTTTGAGCCTCGCTAGCACGAGGCTTGTCATTTAAGTTGATCGCTTTTGAAACAGAGAGAAAAGGGGGGTGGAAAGAAGATTTGAAGAAAGAGACAAAAGAAGAAGAGCTGTGTGGGAGTGGGGATGATGCATAAGGTCAGGTGTAAGTAACTTCTAAAGGAGATGACTAAGAGATGAGTTTTATCGCCACACAAGCCATAGCCAGTTTCTACAACTCATAGTTCTGAGTATCTGATACATATATATATATATATATATATAGAGAGAGAGAGAGAGAGAGAAAGTCTACATTATTGAATCAGCACAAAAAGATTTTATATTTCCAAACGATACTTTTCTAATGTTACACAAAAAAAGTATTGTATATGCTTGTAATTATTGTATGCAGTTTTTCATGCAAAAACTAGAAGTAAGTGTGACAGTCAAAGTCTCCAGAAGAGTTGTAGCAGATTCTCAGTAACACTTACAGCTCATTTCCTTATAAAATAAAACGGCACACGTTGTGAAACACCTGGGAACACTGTTTAAGAAAAAGGCACACCATATATGGACTTCCTGTAGTTTATTCCT
>JAOVVG010000050.1:6511349-6545611 GCA_028566375.1 Leptodoras nelsoni | reverse complement strand
GGGAGGACATGCAGACTCCACACAGAAAGTACCCAGAGTCTCTGCCCCACCCATGGATCGAACCCGGGACCTTCTTGCTGTGAGGCGACGGTGCTACCCACCGAGCCACCGTGTCGCCCCGCACTTATATAAATTATATATAGTGTTTTCTTGTTATCGTTGCATTACAGCAAGACTTCTGTATCGTACTATACAGTAATAAGCTGTGAGTTGCACTGAGCGTCTTGGAGAATCTGCCACAGCTCTTCTGGAGACTTTGACTGTCACACTTACTTCTTCCCAGCAGCCTTCATTCTGTTTTTGACTTCATTTAAAGTAACGTTTGGAAACGTAAAATGTTTTTGTACTGAGTCAATAGATAGAGAGAGAGAGAGAGAGAGGGAGTCAGTCAAGAGAGAGTAGGAGTCAGTGTACATTGAGCTCTAACCTTCACCATTGAGGTCTGTGTGTTGCCAGATGTCGTGGCTCTCGTCGTCCTCGTCTCCCCTGCACGAAAGGAGGGCGTGTGCCACTCGGGGCGACGGCTCCAGGCTGGGAACGCCAACCGGGCTCCCCTCTGCCTCCGAACCCTGCAGTCTGTCCTCTTCATCGGAGCTCAGCACTGCAGAGAAACAGACAGGAAACCGCTGACATTTATCACCCATCATTCATCATTTCCACAAAGAGCTCGCACAGTTTGGATCTCTCCACTGGTTTACATGCATGGCTCCTGTTCAGGAGTGACAACAAAGCCAGGCGGAGGACGGATGGAAATTCCCACACACGCCAAAAACAGCCCGATGTTTTCATGATGGATATGACAATATGGCTGGTTAGGGAGTTTAAGCAAGTAAAGCTAAGCAAGTCAAAGTGGTCTGTGGATCATGTAATGCCCTTTTATTACTGTGTTTTACACATGAGTCACTTGGAACGCATTCGATGATGTCCCAGCACTCAGACACTTTTTTTTGGCTTAAACAAATGGACACAGAACGCTCATCGTGCATAGTTTGTAGTCTGTGAACTATAAAGCCGGTATCCAAAATGATCCATAATACAATACAAAGTGGTTGAGAATAAAACGGGTGCAGTGAGGTGTTGCAATACAAATGGGCATGACTTCATGGGAAGAGCAGCGTTCAAGTTTTCCCTGTTGTGATGTTTCTCTGTCCTCGGCAGCTCCTTATCAGCGCGGCACTCCGCCAACCCCGGGCCGAGTTAGTGGGAAATGGCTGTAATGGCCAAATTTGACTTAATTGCTGATGTTTGTCTCGTTCTCATACAACACACGGCTTCGAAAAACAACACGCTCTCCTGCTCGGCCATGTTCCTTTTCCCATCACGTACCCTACCCCCTAATCTGTCTGCAGGACCCCATTCATTTAACTAAACAGCAATGACCTGGGTTTCTTTTTTTTTTTTTCCTCCCTCTCGCAGGTTCCCAGGCAGAAAAAAGACGGCCTGTACCTCTAAGGACTCGCTGGGGAAAGGGGGAAGATTAGCCAGCACGTAGCCGATCATAATATGATCTTTGTGTGATTGGCGGCAGCGGGCACATTTGCCAGGGCCAGGACAACTGCGCAACAGGTGCACATTAAAAAGGGGAGCGAGGGATGGGCGCAAAAACGCGCCGGCCGCTGGCTGAATACCAAAAGAGAGGGGAGAGGTGGAATAGAGAGAGAGAGAGAGAGAGAGACAGGAAGGGGGAGGAGGAGGAGGGGCATGGGACAAAAAGATTTTTAGTAAGAGGTGTGACCGGTGGGATTATTTAGGAGAGTGGGGGTAAAGGCAACCCAAGTCCTCTCCCTGCTGAAATGAAAGCGAGAAAGGGAGGCTTTAAGGGAGTAATGCAAAGTAAGACATAAGTAGCTCTGTGTGTGGTCTGGATATACCTTGTACATATTGTAACTTTATCTCTCTCTTTCTCTCTCTCTCTCTCTCTCTCTCTCTCTCTCTCTCTCTCCCACACACACATTATCCAAGACATCAGAGCCACAGAGACTCCTCTCATGTTTCATCATAGCTCTAAAACTCCCATATGTCCAGGTACGATGTTACACGTGGCACAAATCTTTCAGAAAATAAGTTAGTTACATCCCAACGGCTGGATGGTAGGAGTATAAGTCCTAGGCGAAACCCAGAGAGGGGGAGGGATGCGAAGGGAAGGCCGAGAGAATGAATCCAGAGGTCAGGGAGCTGAATATCAATAATAGGCGACCGCTGAGCTGTTTGAGTTTAAGAGGAACCATGACACATGCCCACACAAAATACTGCACCAACAACCATCAGCCTCTCCCTTTCACCACTCTCATCCCCCAGACGGCTTTTTCTTTCTTTCTTTCTTTCTTTCTTTCTTTCTTTCTTTTTTTTTAAGGGATGAACTAGCTACAGAGATGGCACATTCCAAATTACATAGCATGAATGCATGAGTACAGGGAGTGTGTATCTCTTTTTGTATTAGACAGCATGTCTCTGGGGTTTATACCGCCCGGCTCTTTCGGCCGCAAATAGTACGGGGAAAATGTTTAAGTTTAAAGAATGGCATCAGGAAAAAAGAAATGTCAAATGCACTTCGCTGTGTGTGTGTGTGTGTGTGTGTGTGTGTGTGTGCAGCCATTACCACGTGCGCAAGACACAAAAAGCTTGCAACACAAAAGCAATCCATCACACTGTTTACCTCGGAGGTCAAATGAGTCTGGTGCCGTGGCAGATGGGAATATGAGAGAGAGAGAGAGAGAGAGAGAGTGTGTGTGTGTGTGTGTGTGTCAGTTTGTGTTTGTGTGTGTGTGTCTTTACAGACACATTTTAATGAAGCAGTGAGTGAGAAAATTAACAGCTAACAATTAACAAACAGGCAGAATGTCCAAAGACTTTTCTCTCTTCCAATATGACTAGAAGAATATATGAATATAATACGAGTGGCTACAAGCTGCCAATCAGATGCGCCTGTGTAACGCGTGCCCCGCCCATTTTGCGATCCCATTGGCTGCCGTATCTATCCTGTTATCCTGCCAGCTGTCCTGCCTTGTAATGTCTGCAGTGAACGGCCCATTGTGCTCACCCCAGAGACAAAGAGGCCACCTCTCTCTCTTTCTCTCTCTTTTTCCACAATCTCTCTCCCTCTATCTTTTTTTTGTCAGTTTGGCGCATAGCCCCACCTATCATCTTATCTGTCATCACTCTCACCCGGGTCCTCACCCTTCTCCTCCTCTGAAATGTTTCCGAGGTCCCTGAAGTAAGCAAATATGGCTTTTACACACACACACACACACACAACTGCCAGAGATCAGATCTAAAGACTTCATATCTAAACAAAAATACCTTGTCTCTTTCCAGTGGCCTATGGTCTCGCTCCATAGAAGATTCACACACTCGACAGCTTTGCGCTGTGTGTTTTTTGTGTGTGTGTGCTCATTCCATACTTCCCAGCTGTTTACCCTTCCGACAGGTGTGTGTCCGTGTGTGTGTGCAACCTATTACATTTTCCCTTCGTGTCCACACATGTTGTCCAAAAAAAATCCCGTCCGTCCTCACTTTTCCAACGGGATCCGTCCTGGCCGTTGTGCTCACTTTCAAACTGCTAAGACACCATCGCCCCAATGCATGGGATTTGATTATATCCAAACTGGTAGGCTGTAGCATGTAGGCTCTCAGAGGCACGTTAACAATCCAACAAGCTAAGATCATGTTACACCTCCTTGCATTCCGTATTCGAAGGTCATTCGGGCGTTATCCGTCGCCTCGTCATCTTCCTCTCTGTCCCTTTCTACTATTTCGCTCTCCATCAAAGCCGATCTCCCTGCTTCGAAAGCGCACCAATAAAAATAATCAAACGCAGCCCGAGACGAGGCACTTATCCATATCAAACGGCAGCCAGGTATGTCTCCTCTTCTTCCCTCGTCCGCTACGGTAATGAAAGCAGCCTGCACAGGCAGTGGAAAATAACTGCTCTCTCTCTCTCTCTCTCTCTCTCTCTCCTGTGCATCACCTGAGCAAGGGAGAGAAAGGAGGGGGGAAGGGAACCAACTAGGTGAGGCAGCGGTGCGTTTGAAAAAAAAAAAAAGGAGAAGAAGAAAAAAAAGGTCGCTGCCTAGCGGCTACAGCCTGGAAATGATCCACATAAATCAAAGCAAGCAGAAGAAAGAATGATGGAGTGGAAAGACTGATGACACACATTAAACCTGGGTGAGCCAGCATCCTGTGTATGAGGAAGCTTTAATACACATGGAGTCAGAATGGAAAATCTTTCATCGTGCATTCGATCCGATCTGCGGTTTATCGCCGACAGGTGAGCCGTACCCTTTAGTAAGCATTGTACCTTTGCTAGATTTGGTTAAACATCTTACCCAAGAGTGAAGAGGGAAATATGGAGCGTGAAATAAGTGTTAGGTTACTACATTGTAGTGCACTACAGTAGGCCAGGATCCACTTCCAAAGGCCTACAGTCTGCAACACAGCTCATGGATAATTCAACCACTTAAAAACAGCACCTGTTCATATCCTTATGCAGAAACGACCACAGATTACATCATACAACAGACACACACACACACACATATTCTTGCTTTAATTCTTCACTCCATGCTCGATAAGACTGGCCTTGAGTGATTTAGATGTTCTTTCTGAGTGGCCCTGTGTATACAAGCTGAGCAAGGGAGCCGCTGTCTGTTAAGGCCAGGATGGCTGAGAGGTCAGCGACCCCAGCAGGCTCACAAAGAGAGAGAGAGAGAAAGAGAGAGAGAGAAACAGAGAAATTTTAAATTATATTAGGAGAAGGAAAAGCTACAACGTATGTGTCCCAATGTGAGACCCTGAGAGATGGCCATTGTCCTGCACACAACATACACACACACAGACAGACACACACAGCCTAAATACACACTACACATACGTACCATGAAAACTCTGTACACTATACACTATAAAACATTTAGATGATACGTTTTCTCTGCCGTTGTTGTTATTATTCATTATATTTGTTTATGAATAATCACAGATATACATGTATTAGTGTGTATAATACATGAACTGAGAGAGAGAGAGAGAGAGAGAGAATGAGGAAAAAGAGAGATGGAGTGTGAGGTGTAATCTTCAGTGTAAATTCAGATATGCGTGAAGCATTACAGAGAACCTGGACAACAGAGGGTGGACACATCAAGGACAGTGGAGAAGTGAGCATTTGTGTGGGCAGGAGTCAGTGTGTGTGTGTGTGTGTGTGTGGGTGTGTGTGTGTGTGTGTGTAGGCACAGTGTTGTAACTTTTTATGTTTCATATATGTATATATGCAGGGCCTGAGGAGCATGGCAACCCCCTTACACACACACACATAGGCACAGTGTTGTAACTTTTTATGTTTCATATATATATACTGTATGTGTGTGTGGGTGTGTGGGTGTAAGGGGGTTGTTTATATATATATATATACATTTAGAGAGAGAGAGTGAGAGAGAGAAAAATTGACATCTAATGCATCCAAGTGTTTTGTGTATGTGTGTGTATATGTGTGTGTGTGTGTGTGTGTGTGTGTGTGTGTGTGTGTGTAAGGGGGTTGCCATGCTCCTCAGGCCCTGCAGTGAGGAGGCAACAGTAGCCTGCCCCCTAATTGAATTAAACTCCCATTTGTCTACTGTAGGACCTCTATGCAACAGGCTGGGGAAGGAAAAAAAGGGGAGGGGAGACAGACCAAGGGAGATGGAGAAGGAGAGAGAGCGAGAGAGAGAGAGAGAGAGAGAGAGAGAGAGAGAGGAAAAGAGAGATAGGGGCTCCTAAATTCGCTCATGCTGCCAGACGGCCCACCTTACCCCCCTCTCCTCCCGCTCGCAGACCCACCATCTGTGCCCACCGCATGCACATGTTACCCCTCGCTCTCTCGACAACTGTTCTGGGCCTCCACCAGCCTCAGTGTGTGTATTTGCATGTGTGTGTGTGTGTGTGTTCTCTATGGCCTAGGGAGAAATACACAATGGCATGCAATAGCGAGAATCAGAAAAGGCAAGAAGATAGAAGTGAAGAACATGAAGAAATGGGGTTCCTCTGCCTTCCTTGCATGGTGTCTGATGCAAGAACCGCAGATGAACAAAACAATACACTAATCTAATCCCCATACGCTTATGGTTTCTAAACTATATTCTGAAATATAGCCTATTTTTGAGATTTTTCCTTTATTGCCGTTTCTTTATTTTACTGTGGCTGTTAAAGAGCAAACATAATCCACAGATATGTCCATCTCAAATGTTACTCAGGCTCTTCCTTGGGTTTGTCATACAGGTGATGCTAGACTTATCTACAGTATGCAAGAGTAATTAGACAAGTCGTTTGGACATATCCATGGTAATAAAACAGGTGAGAGCAGAACTAGCAAGCTGAGTCCAGGGAGATGAATTAGTGGAGTCTACCGTCTTTTTTTTTTCCAAGGGGGAGTTAATATGGGTCAATTAATATGCAAATCTCCCGGCAGATGCTCGGTGGCTCTCAGCGTGCGATCAGCCCTGTCGGTCACTGGCTGTTCAAACAGTTTCACCACTAAAGCAACACCAGGTTCCCTTCACTGAGGCAAAGCTGCGAGAGTCCTTCCTCTTTTTCTTCCCACTTAACCAAAACTGCTTCTTCGTCTCAATGTAAAATTGCTTCTTGTTTTTTTTTTTTTTTAGCTTTGCTCAAAAATAGCTTCTGTTCAAAACGTCTGTGTTGTCAATTTTTACATCCTCTCTCTCTCTCTCTGTCTCTCTCTCTCTACTTTTCTTTCACCTACAATAAAAAAATTCTTCAAATTTATTTCTGAAATAAAACTTGAAATAAAAAAACCTTAAAGACAACGCAAAGGCAGAAATGTAAGCTAAAAGGAAGCAGCTCAAGCTGTGTAGAGATTAGGTTTCTCCCTCTGTGCCGCTGCCAGAGGTGCTTGTCTGGTATTTTCTATCAGCTAACAGCTACACGTGGGCCAAGTCAGGCACCTCGGAGTGGGATCTAAATGGAGGTTTGCGAGCACAAGACAGGTTGCTCATGAAATATTCATGCTAGGAATAGTACTTTCCATCCATGCATCTACCCATCTACCCACCCATCCATCCATCCATCCATCCGTCCAACCATGCTAACCCTTCACAACCCACCCACACCCACACCTCTTCCTCTCCTCTAATCTTCCCCTCCTCTCCTTCTGCCCCGAGAGTAAACGCATGGCCGCGTGAACCTGAGCTCTGCGGTCGTGTGGGGAACATGCCAAAAAATGGAAATAAATGTAGAAGTTCAATCTGCGCCTTCGGGCCTCGCGTTGTGTACACAAAACATTTTTTTTTTGGTTTTGCAACATTTCGGATTTCAGCACTTCACTTTGTAAGGCTCTCCTGAGGTACGAAGGAAATAGTTGTGTTTTTAATAATTGCCGCAAATGATTGCTCTGAGGGAAAGAGAGAGAGAGAGAAAGAGAGAAAGAGAAAGAGCCGGAGAGCTCACGGCCATGTGATGAGAGGAAAATGATGTTCACTGGTTTTGGGTTGGGCAGCAAGTGCCTCAATTATAGATATCCAACTCCATAGATGACGCACAAGAGAGAGAGAGAGACAGAGAGAGACAGAGAAAAAAGTGAGACGAGAGCTTCGCCCAAGCAATATAGCTGTCTGGATCTGTTTTTTTCTCCCAGTGTTTTTAAACACCGCCTTTTATTCCTCTAAGTCATTAGGACTTGTCTTAAAAAGCGAAGCGTCATGAATGGCTAGGCGCTGCTCGGATGCTCTGCAGGCACAGGATGAAATAATACGAGCTTTGGGTTGAGCCTCTGTCAGCGTCGCACCTCTTTGGCTTTCCATCATCTCTCCGACGTTCTCAATAACATCAATAACACTCAGCTTCACATGGCTCCCAATAGGGCACCAGTGTATCTATGTGTGTGTGTGTGTCTGTGTGTGTATATGTGTGTGTGTGTGTGTGTGTGTGTGTGTATGTGTGTATGTGTGTGTATATATGTGTATGTGTGTGTGTATGAGTGTGTGTGTGTGTATATGTGTGTATGTGTGTGTGTATGTGTCTGTGTGTATGTGTGTGCTTGTATGTGTCTGTGTGTATGTGTGTGTATGTGTATGAGTGTGTATGTGTGTGTATGTGTGTATGTGTATGTATGTATAGGTGTGTATGTGTGTGTGTGTATATGTGTGTGTATATGTGTGTATGTGTGTGTATGTGTGTCTGTGTGTATGTGTGTGTATGTGTGTGCGTATGCGTAAACATATATCAGTGTTAATGCATCTCCATGTGTACAAACACAGTCTCAATATTAATGTCTGTGTCTGCGTATGATCCGTATTACGTTATGTTATCTCTTTTTTACTGGTGTGTGTGTGTGTGGGGGAAAAAAAAAAAAGAAAAAAAAAAGCCCAGCATTAAGCACATGCAAATTCAAAGGCGTGTAATCAGGGCGAAATTAATTTTGCTGCCACTGATTAGAAGCATTAATTAATCCGTTCGAGGTGCAGACCTAATCTGAGGTCGCATTACACCTCCTGTAAGATTAATTAGGACGTTACAATAACATACGGCGCTGCCGGTGCAGATTAGACTAAGCCCCGTTTCTTTGACGTGATGAGGAGCTGAATTACTTTAACAATTAGAGACGCGGTTCGGTGGTCGGTTCGGAAAAGAGAGGCGCAGATTGTGTGAAAATTATTCCAGGTTTTTTTTATGGTAAATTTACCACCACGTGTAGGCATACGTTCGTGATGCTTTGGGAAAGAATGCGATGTGGACTGCAGAGCAGAGCAACGACTCCTCCAGTTACCAGCTGGCAGTGTAGGTGGAAGCCTTCTAAAGAGGTCAGTTTGTGTGTTGTGTGTCGGTGTGTGTGAGTGTGTGTGAGTGTGCGAGTGTGAATGGGGACATCCCACCAAAGAGAAATAGAGCCCCCTTCAATCAGAGCAGCTCTTTGTGATGTTAATAAGGAAGTAAAACACATCTGTTCAGCACTCCCTCCCACACACATCCTCACACGCACACACACACACACTTGCATCCGAAGCAACGTCACCTGAATAGCATCCCTGCCAGGTAGTGCACAACGGAAAGCCTCTCTCTATTCTAGCCTGTGGGTCCCTTTCCTGCCACCCCCATGACCCCAAGCCCTGCCCTTTGCTCATAAAAGCCACGGGGGGGGAAATGAACTGGAGTGCATCAGGGTTCTCTACTGCGTCCTTTTTATACTGCAAGCCAGGAGGCGGATGACGCTCTTGAGACTTCCACTGTACAAGATTTTATTTGTTCAAATTCAACTGCCATCGTATAAAAGCGCAATCGGTTATTCAACTCGGTTTAATTCAAGGTGACCAATTCCCTCCAAACAGATGTTCTACACCTGGAATCCTGCATGTTATTCATTAATAGCTTTGTTATTAGCAATAGACTGGAACATCTGGAGGAGATCTCTGCCTCACTGCGGGAGAGAGAGGATTAAAAGGACGCCGGAGAGGGAGAAAGTGAGCATGTGTGTGTTACTGTTTACAGGAACACACCTGGGGTAAGGCAAGGTGATAATTAGCTAAAGTGGATAATTAGAATGTAGATTACTGTAATCAAAAGGTAGTTTAGCGCTTAGAGCTGACTCCCACTCCTCCTTAAAGCAATCTTCAGCACAGGAGTGTATTCACACACTCTCTCTTTTACGACCATGCAGCGTTCCTTTAAGCTACTCATTATCATGCTACACTTTCTCTCCGTAATACAAACTCTTCAATAGTTCATACGTTTATTTTTACACACACACACACACACACACACACACACACACACACACACAGAGAAACCAAGCAATGAGCATCTTCTTGGCACAGAATATAACAAGCCAGACTTTAAGGGGCGATGAGGTAAATATTGAGGAGGCCATTGTTCCTCCACTTCCTCCGCTCGCTGTGGAGGATTCATCCCTCGCTGCCTCCTGGGAGCACACGCCGATCACATTAGCGGCTCAGACGGAAGTCATATTCATTCTTTCAGAGCTCTCAGAAGAGGAAAAAAAACCTAGATTCTGATTAAAGATTAAACTCGGGGAGTGGCAGAGAGATGTGCTAGTCTATAATGTAGTGTTACAACGCTGGTGGGCTATGACAATATTTGTTTTCTTGGCACTGCACCTTCAGTCGTGTTACAAATCTCTAGACGAAGATCAAAGAATCTTTTACAGAGGTCATCCGATCAGGATATGGCTGTACAATGACGTACCAGAAATACCAGTTAATACTTGGTTGGTCCCCCGCGGGATCTTGGAGGGAACGTTGCACAGTCCTCACGCTGATGTTCGTTGAATTCCGATGTTACTTGAGGCGGTGTAATATGCCTATCCACATATCACGTGAAACGATTCTCGCCAGCCGACGCCGGTCACGTCTTTTTACAGCCATGCTGCTGTCGGTTTTGCAAAACACTGTCACGGTACACATGCTCATACATGACAATCCAAACTTCACTTCTACCTCCGAAATGCTATGACCCATCTCACGAACTCCAACTGTTAAATTGCAAAATCGTGAGAACTTATTCATGGCTCTCTAGACATCTCTAGAAGGTTCCATAGATGTCTATTGTTTTATATACGCAACGACATACATAGGTGATGTTCCTATATATTCTGAATAGGCTCCCGTACCAGTTTTTCTGGTACTTCCGCGTATATACGTTATTAATGATACCAATAATTAACTTTTTCTTTTATTACACACACTTTTTGCCATCGCTTCTGCTGTTCATGTAAACATTCACTGCTGGAATATTTTTTGGAGACAAAGGACAAAAAATAACAGGAGGCCTGAGCAGAGGTCACCCCAAGCTAGTGGAGTTCTGACCGTCTCCGAGAATGCCATGGAAAGAGAAACCCAGTCTGATGCCAAAAAAATATGTTTTCTGAAAACACAAAGGCCTGTGAAACTGTCTGTTTTAGGGAGCTTTGCCATCGGTGCAGGTGCCAAGAAAAACCTACTGTCTCGAAACATACTATTTAAACAATAGTGAAGGGCCTGTGGTTCATATCCTCCCTGAGGTTGCCTCTCCATTTTTAAGCCCTCGGTTGTACGACTGTTAACTCTATACTTTATTTAAAAGTTAATTTCCATGATCCTCCAAAAATACATGTTAAAGATATGCGAGATCAAATGAGAAAATCACCTGACACTTTTGAAGCCACTGCTTCAGTTTAAGAAAAAAGACTAGGGCTGTTTTTGCATGTTCACAAACAGTTTTTTTTGTGCTGTTATCAAGTTATGTCTTATCAGCCCAGGAGGGGAATAAGGTGTGACGGGCCACCGACGACAAGTTCCCCTTTTTGAAGTGTGAGCACAGTGAACGTGCCTGGGTGCTTTAGCAGAGTGTACACCACAGGAGGAACTTAATCAGGCTTTAACACCTTGACATTAGTGCTTCATAGGCGTTAACCCTAACGCTAAGTACAACAGACACACCTCTCACGTGTCCTGGTCTTATTCATACAGCAAAAAAATTCTAATAAAATAAAAGACCATGAACTCTCACTTTGTTTCAGGGACTCTTGAATTGTGTGATATAATATTATAATATTGAACAGAACAGGTAACAAAAGAGTTTGTTTATTTTCCTTTTTATCTCTCAGATGCCTCATAAAGCCATGCACTCCCACACACATTTCTCTGCTGAGTTTATTTCTGTGTTAATCAGACATTTTCCATTACCATTGAACACATTGAGAAAGAATTTACCATCTGACCAAGACGCTGTGTCACCTGATTTGCACTTCCTCCATACTAAAGGAGATGCAGAAGGGAAGTGGGCACTTAATAGAGTTATTACTGTCTATTAACATAGAGCTACTTTGATTACTCCCTTAATGCTCCAAAACCACATCGTTAAAACTAGCACTGCTCTAAGCGGCTGCTTTGTCGTACTCCAAGCATAAAATATATATATTAGAATTAAAAAACATGAACCAAAAGTACATCTTTGGTTTTCCTTACTATGACTACTACAACTAACTATCACTACATTCGACATATGAGAGAAAATAACACATGATGAGAAGTACAGCAGAATATAGGAGAACATAATACAGGTGAACACAATAAGATAGAACAAACTAAGGGGGAATTAGGCCAGGGAGAACAGGGTATAGGAGAACAAAGTAAGAGAGTTATAGGAGAGAATACTGTGATATAGGAGAACACCATGAGAGAGAAAAAAAGGTAGTGCAAAAGAATGCTGTTAAAGAGAATACAGTGAGGGGGAATGTGGTGAAAAAAAAGGAGAATGTGTATATGTGTGTGTGTGTGTGTTTGTGCAGGAGAGAGTGACAGGGAGAAAGAGCAAACAGAGAAATAGATACAGACAATTCTTATTATGCATCATCGTATAGTCTCGCCTATTCATTTCCCAAGTCTGATCAGATTTGCCCTGAATACCACAGAAATTTGAAAGCTATCTAAAAAGTCAATGAAAGCAGCAAAATTTTCTGCGTTCAGACGCACAGCCCGGACAAATCCATTAAGCCGTATGCCAGCCAGAAGAAAGAAAATAGCAAATTGGTCAAAGCAGAGTAGGAGGGTTAAAAATAAAGCTCCCGCCAGGATGCTTTAGGTGTGTTCATTACGGTTATGTAAAGCGGGCGAACCTGCTCAGTGCGTCGGAGAGGGAAATGCAAAACCCTCGAGCTGTTTGTCTCTGATAAGGCTCTCGCACGCACCGATATCACGTACTGTGTATGCGTTTGTGTGCGTGGTGCAACAGATTGTGTGGGAGTTATGTGTTGTTGAGGTATTTTTTTCCCTTTTCTTTTCTTTAACCGAAACGTATCCACTCATTAGCTTTGCTCTTACACACAGCGCCGGTGTTATTTGTGTATCGCGTTCCTTTCATTTTCATTATGGACGCCTTCCCAGTCATCTGTTGTGGCTAGTGCATTAATTCACAGCCACCTCATAGCGAGGGTGACACAGTCTAGTAAAATGTAAGGCTCTCTTTCTCTCTCTCTCTCTCTCATTCGCTCTCTCCATAACAACAAGCTGCTACACTGAAGATGAGCTGAACTCCGGTTTAATTGCATATGCATATACAGCACACTCGTGTAAATGTTGGCAATGATGAAGCTATTTCAGTTCGAGCAGCCTGCTGGCTTCTCATGGGGACGCAAGGCCTACTTCCAAAAAGCATGAATTATTTATCGACCTAGGTGGGAGTGCGACCCCCTTTTCTCAACAAAAGAACATAACGTCTATTTAATCTGTAATATTTCCTATCTAACTGAAACTCCACCAGCCTCACACCACCTCAGTGCATGATTTAACAATGACTTTGCTCTCTCTCTCTCTCTCTCTCTCTCTCTCTCTCTCACACACACACACACACACACACACAAAATCTTCTCCAACTTGATCTTTGCCAGGTAGGTGAATGTAGCTGTAGGCCCCATGGCCCACACATCCCACTGTGCTGTATGGCAGATGCTGCCAGTTGACCTTTGACCCATAAGAGGCTGACTGGAGGGTACTTTTTTTGTTTTCCATCCCACTACAGTACAAGTCAAACCTTACTATAAAAGTCTAATCTCCCTTATTACTTCCAGTCATACTTTGGAATAAGACGTTTATCTACGTTTAGCAAATATTTTACGATTTCTTCACGATGGTATGTTCCCCTTTGGCGCATAATATAGCCAGTTTACCATTTTAGACTTTTTATTAGGTTTAGTTAGTAAACCTATTTTGAAATCCCAATTCCTGAAAAATCAGCGTTTACACCTGTAATATTCTGACCAAAAATACTAAAATAATCAAATAATTCAGAGCACCAATAGCTCAGTCTTTCTCAGGCTTAATAAAAACATTAGAGCGATTAATACGACACAACAAGCTGATACAAGACACCTCCTCAGAGCAGTGCGTGCCGATCTTCCTCCAGAGCCCCATTAGCAGGATGCACTAACAAATAAAGCCGGATATTTGTCTGCTTAAGGGGTTTCACAGGAAAAGATGCTGTTTTTCAATAAACTCAGAGAGGTACGATATTACTAAACAGCTAACTAGAGATTTATCACAATGACGCTCTCAGGAATCCCATATAAGCGATTGCACGCCGTGTAAGACGGTTGAGTGTATTTACAAAAGTAATGAATGAGCGAGACTTCTGGTACGGCTTGGCGATCAGACAGGTTCCTGTCTCCTTGAAACGTTTAGTGTTTAGTATTTCTTGTATGTGACGAAACAGTCATATTCTAGTCTACCTATTTGTACATTTCCTGAGCCAGGCATTTGCAGTAGTGAAACTCTATAAGTCAGCAGCCTGCAAGCAAGAAGCCAGGATTTACCAAAACAAGTAGTTCATCAAGGCGTACCGCATCCCGATACTAGCCTTCGCCTCATCAACTGAACAGCACAACGTAAATGGGTAAATGGGTCAAACCCTTCAGGCCAGAACTGTGAAAATAAATGATGTCCAATTATATGCATCAAGGACCATCTTCACTTCATGAGCAACTCTGGAAAAGCTTGAGCAATGTCTGACTAAACTTTTCGGGAAGAGTTTCATACAAGTTTTCCTTTTTAAATGATTTTAGATCACATTCACATTGCAACAGTCTTAGTCAGTGGTCATTAAAAGACCATGAGCATGTTTTGTCAAGATAAGGTGAACTAGCAGGGTAGGTAGGTGTCCTGATAAGAGGTTTGTTTTGACCAGTGAACCATAAACAGTGATACGGGGCTCTCGTCACCTATCCTTGAGCCTGACGAGTTAGATAAGTGCGCACCATGCAGCTACAATCTTCACGTCAGTTTTCTCTGGTAATGAAACACGGAAGGAATGTTCATGAAAGGAAAGAAATCTTCAAGCCGTTTTCTCTGGTAATGAAATGGCTAAGGAATGTTCATGTTTCAGGAAAGAAAAACTTTGATAAGCCTTGTTACTATACAATAGTGTATCCCAGAATTACCTAAAGTTTGTGGAAGGCAAACAGGAAGGTACTGACAGACTACCAAGTGCACCATTTTTCCACCCTTCCATACCTCCGACTAAAGCTTTATGAGGAGGATACAGCTCGGTCAAACCATTGGCGTAAACCGATGTAGAGCTGTGAGGTATCGCTGCATCATGGTAGGAATCGATTTACACACCAGGACATGATCGCTTACATTTTCCAGCGTTACCTTCAGAGTGACAGATGTATGTCTCCTACAAGTGACCTGTGAAAACGACCCCTGAAAACCATCTATCCCCAGGGCACAGTGTGGGCAATTTGTGTCACCCCCCCCCAAAAAAAATCCATTCAATTCACCACTGTGGATGGCAACGTTTGTCTGAAGTAAGAAGAACTGACAGGCGTTCGCTCCCCAGGGCAAAACTTTCCAGTTAAGTAAAGCTGTATGCTGGAGGTAGTGGAGAGAGAGAGGGAAAAAAAACGAAATAAATGACTCCTGAGTAGTCATTTGGTCTTCATTACACCCTCCCTTATGGAAGCTAAAAACCAAGGTCTTGCTCGTTCTCTTTTGCTCTGCCACCCATGTACATTTAATGGGCCTCTTAAAGTCTGTTACTTTATTGACAAGTCATATTATGAAAGAGGCATGGCCATTGTAAATCTCCCGCCTTCCCCTTGAGATTGCTTCAAGGCAAAACCCTACAGATCTATACATACACCGTTACAAGGACGAAGCATTTTTAAAAGAAATCCAGGTAACAACAAATAAACACCAATGTAGCTTCGTCCATGGAAAGTAAAAATAAGATGGGGTGGGCGGGTTGTGGGGGGCACACTTGAAATCTCCATCATGCAATATTACATTCCTTTATATTAGTTAATTAAGTCTATGCCTTAATCCATGTCTTGGATTAAGATATAGAAGGTAAGGCAATGGCCGGATAACAGCTCATTATAAATGGATAGCTCCTTCTCACAAGTATTAATTTCCAGAGAAATCACATTAATTTTTCATCATATTAAGATCAGTGAGCACTTCGTGGCTGTAAATTGTCTCTGAATATAAAAAAACTATAAATAATACATCTAAACATTAGAGTGCATAAAGTAAACCCAAGATGAGATTTTCTTTCTGAAGAGACCACAGACTGAATCTGGTGAACCCGGATGTCAAAAGCTTTACGACTAGTTACACCCCGCATTAGAGAGCAGCAGCAGCTGGATGCAGCTAGAAAAAAAGTGTGCACAATTCCATCATAGGTGCGGAATGTGACGGTTCACGCTCGTAGCATTTTCCGCAAGGTCCAACATTTGACTCAACAAATCGCCATAAACTTTTCCTGTCAGCGAGGTGTGTTTTAGAGTGCAGAAAGTCCCACTGGGGGGGAAGAGCCATTCTTGCAAGCTTTTCACACTCGTATTTTATTTCCTTATAGTGTTTGGACTCAGGCCTACAACATCCAGGTGGAGATGATTTCGAGGGCGAGTGCCAGAAATCTGCTATTGCAGCCAGAGATAGACAAGAGTAACTAAGCAAGTTCGACTCTTGGCGCTATACTGCCATTTTGCATCCAAAACATTTTCCTCCCTGTTTTTGGATCAGGAGGTTATGTTTTTCTCTCCATTCAGACAATAACAGGAGACAGAGTGACATGAGGTTTTCAAAGAAGAAACAACAAATAGAACTGTAATGCACCTGTCCATATAATAGACTAAAGTAATCAAAGTAAACTGAAGTAATCAACCATGACTGACACTGGCAAGGCTATAAACCACCATATTAGCTATGTTGAACATTTGCTGCAGCTGAAACTCAATTTGTCACTTCCTGTTTGGTCATATGATTGGTAAAAAAAAAAAAGGAGAAGTCATATCGACTAAAGTATAGCCTTTTGATAAAGACATGCTTTCAAATGCCCTCAAATATACTTCATACGTTTATTCAGTCTATTTGAAGGAGCTTAAATATGTTATGCAAATGTTCACATTTGCATGATGTTGAAGTTCGGCTTCAATTCTTCCCCAAATTGTGTTTAAAAAAGAGAAACCTGTAGCGTTCTCTCCTGGGAAGAAACCAGCTAGGTCTACCAGAAGGCAAGCATTTAAACCTTAGCAAAAGCACATGTTTAAAAGAGGAAGAACCATCTAAAATGGAGAACCTGCCAAATAAAATGCTGACGCTGCTGATGGTTAGGCTATTCACATTTCTTTACACTGCAGCACTTTCCTGCTGAGAACAAAGCACCAATGAAATATCCTTCTCCAGTGGTGGCTATCTACCTGGCTATTAGCAGGGCTCTCGAATTGCTTGCTGGTAGAGAGGCCAGCCAGGATAAGGCCATCATCAGGAAAGGAGGGCTGGTCAGGGCTTCCTTTAACACAGCAGGGTCTGTTAATAAACGCTCGGCCTTTTGTTCCCAGCACAGTTGGCAGGAGGCAGGCCAACAATACAGCAGCATATAATGCCCTCTCTCAAGGGATGCTAGAGGCTAGCACAGATGATGTTGCATTCACTCTTGGTTTAAAGAAGAGGGTCATGAACTACTTTTAACATCACCTCTACAGCCATTGTTTTTTTTTTTTTGTAGTCCTTCAGACAAAGTGCCTTTTGACTCACAAGTGGGTCAGACAGACAGACAGACAGAGACAGGACCATTTTTCAAGGATCTTGGAAATGTTTGCTACAGGCAACGGGTATCATTGGTGGGTACTGCATTCTTAACATGAGTCTTATTTTTAGGCATGTCTGAGTGACAGCTATCTTGGGACTGCAACAGAGAGAGGCTTGAAGATCAAAAGGACCACAGCTGCTTGTCCCACAACTCCGGCGATCACCCGCTGCCAAGGCCTTAATTTGCTGATACAATCTGACCATTGACTCCAGTTCCCTGCTGTAGCCAGAGGCTTAAGCCACAGCAGACACTGAAATGCGATTAAACCTATGCTACAACTTAAGTCTAGACTTCATCCCTGCCCCTGAACCAGCGATAACTGACACATTATACAGCGTTATACGACTCCTGGTTGCCAAGGCACTCAAGCTGGCACTTGTCTCTCTGTCCCACCATACTAAGGCAAAGTCCATGCCCCTTCACTTGGGGGAAGGGGGAGATAAACGACTGGTCTCAGGTGTTGTTACAGCTGTCAAACACCTTCCCCCTCCAGCACTAACAATAAAAGAACTCCGTGGGCAGGCTGTGGTTAGGAGCACTAGGAAGTGACCTCTTGATCAAATCCAGATGACAGTGAAAGAGGCTCAGGGAATTCAACACTACAATACCTACAGAAGGTAGGACCGAAATGTCAACCCAGCAAAGAGGAATCCTGCTGCTCTCTTTCCTCTTTTATCAAATGTTAACCCTGTTTCTATGATCCCGTTTTCCCATCTACAGTATCTTCACTCCCTGTCTGTGGTCATGTGGGAGGAATGTCGCTACAGATGTCAGAATCCTGTAGATAAAGATGAGAAGCCACTTATCTGACTGCTGAAGTCAATGGCCTATCAAGTATTTTGAAAATCGAAACGATTCCTGATCCCACCCATGAGAAAGCAGAGAAAGAAGCAGACTGGGACTTGCGCCACGGCTGTGTCTTTTGAATCCTGCTGTGAGCACTCAAGGTGCCATCTAAAGCAAGTGTGTGTGAGTGAGGACACTTCTCCCTCTCCCTCTTCCCTTTCTTTTGCTCTTTTTCACCCTCCATCCTCGCTCGCTCTATTAGACTGCGAGCTCCAATTAGCAATTAGATGGTGCCATTGTTGGAGAAACAATTTGTCACTTAAAACGTGACTCCTTAAGATGCTGGTGGCCTTTTTGGTCTGAAAAAGCGCCATTCGTCAGTGAGAGCCTTATTAGAGGAATCAAAACAAGGATCTTTGTGAGGAGGGCATTTTTCATCGTACAATTAAGAGATGGTGTTAAGAGGCAGAGAAGGATTGTTACTTCCATCTTCAAATGCACCTCACGTTCACATGAGCCCTCTCAACACCACCACCCTGCGTACGCGGGCACGGACATGCACATACACACTCACGTCTTCACCAGGCACCAAGCCGAGACCAGTGTGCGTCTCTTGTTTATCGGGTCTTCGAACGTTTTTTTAAAATACAGCCTCTGTAGCAAAGGTGTGGAACTGTCGAGTTCAGAACGAAGGGTGCACGGGCAGGCAGATCAGAATTACAAAACTTAAGACCTTTCTACAGGCGTCAAAGGAAAGTCAAATGTACGAAGGAAATTTAAAGGAAAGCTGGAATTAATCACAACCAGAGAAATCATACACCCAGCCCAGGCACTCACTTGCAGAGATTCTTAACAAGGCAGGAAAAAAGAGATATCCTTAATAATTTTAGTATAAAGAAATACAAGCCCACCCACACAACAAAGCTTGGAGCATTAAAATTTTTAAAAAAAAAAATAACAACACACAGACATTTTGCACAGTAGGGAAAAGGGATTTATTCATTTCCCCCTGTGCGAGGAGATATTGTTGCCTGTCTTCACAGGGGCTTGTGAACTGCATGCAGCTTTTATTAGAACGGTTAAATATTTGCTGGTTGTGTGTGACGAGCAAAAATTTATATCCCCACTGCTTTAATTTATGTGGCCATGTGCTTCCACCTGTTCGAAGAACGCTGCGACTCGGTCTCACGCTTCCAAAAAGCGACACAGCATTCTTTGTCCTGCTGCTTTGGAAGACTATTGAAGGAATGCATCATGACAGTACGCGTAAGACGTTATGCGTTACGTGGCATTGCCGAGCGTTTTATCAGCGACGTCTGATAAACTACCGACCGACCCGTACGCCTAGGCTAAATAAAAGGGCTTGCTCCGGTTACCATGACAACGGGTTTAAATGAGAAAGTGCACCAGGTAAAGTACACACTGCCTGCCGTTTCATTACGCTTTCCTTAGAAAGTCTGCGACTGCGTTTTATCCAGGGAGTAATCATTTTTTAAATATAATGACACATAATTAAAGGCTTGGTCTTACCTGTAACGTTGGAAGGCCCAGACAGACATCGGTCAGACATCGGTGCCAAAAAAAAAAAGAGAGAGAAAAGAGAAAAAAAAGAATTTGTGAGTGTGAGTGCAAAATCCAACTGCAGGATCTAATGTGATTAAAAAAACAAACTAAATATTTCAGCTATACAGTGAAATTAGTCTTAGTATTAATTCAGGAAATGATTGAACGAATGCAAATATTCTAATAAGATATTCATATTTTTAATCAGGTCAAAATGAAATGCACTTTTAAATCTGACATTACTGAAAACAAAGTGTGTAATTTTAAAAGTTTTTTTTTTGTGTGTGTGTGTGTTGGTCTATGGGAGATCGAAAGATCGAAAATAATTACTTTTCCTTCATTTCATTTGAATGGTATTTGCCGCCATGGTCAAATCCTAATGAATTAGCTTCTGGTCTAGTGCACGTATTTACAGCTAACATGCCTGTTATTGCTTAAACTAATTTGCATTTAACCCAGATTTCCCTTCCAGGAGGATTAATACAGTGTTTGTTGCAAACATGCCGACTTGACCGACTCTAACGGCACGTTATTTTCTCTTGTTGAGTCACAGCACAACACACAGCACAAGGTTCTCCATAGATAATGCCAGTGATTTGGGATGGTATATAGAAATGTCAGTCACATCCTTTCCCTGCTTCATTATATATATTAAACCAGGCATATCCCTGCACTCCGAGCATTCATTCATTCTCCTGTGTGAGACGTGCAAACAAAAGACTCTCTTAGACAAGAGGTACGACCCCCAGACGGCCTACTGGGTCACCTATTTCTGCTAAGCTGTCATCTTTCCCACGCTAACCTTCCGCACTGAATGCCTGCTAGGCGCATTTACTTTCAGGTGAACTGTTTGACGGGGTGCCATGAAGGATTTAGGGACACTTGACTTCTAAAGTTTGGTTTGAGTCGCCTGTGAGTCCTGTACTGTTTCTGTTCTGATTCTTGAGGCGCTCGAGGTCAAATCAATGCAGCAGGAAGCTTCTCTGCGTGCAGCGAAGTGGCGGGTGGCTATTTTAGACCGTCCACTGTCTGTTCGGGGGCCTGGTGCGGCTGACGCTCCTCCCCTGTCGGAGTGTTTCGGGTAGGACGTCAGCAGATCTTTTCATCCTTCGCAGTAAGGTGCAGTTATCACATAACCTCTGGAAAAGGGTGGGCACAAAGCCCAGCCTCTAATTAAAAGGGACAGTCTGGAAGCAAACGTATTCTCTTAAATGTTTACAGATGGCTCTGTCATGAGAGGTGAGCGTCACTAACCTGGCTGGGTGGCACCGTGTTTGCCACACGAACCTTTTTCATAGAAAGAAAGACAGCAGCGAATGAAAAATGTACTAATAGCTTTAGATCTAAAGTTAGATCATTGTTTGTGTGTTGAGGCTTTTATTGTGTAAGTCAATTGCCCCTGAATGACTGGTATTTTCCAGGAACCTTCAGACTGGGATCTCTGGAGAATAGATCTGTATCAGATGTTATTGGATTGACACTGAACTCTTAACTCTGGGAATGACTCCGCTGCACTCCACTCCACTCCACTGCTACCTGGTCTTTGCGCACATTTTTATTTTGTTATGCACACATTTTTAGATTCCTCCCACTTACTCAGTGCTCCTTTAGATTAAATGGATACAATAAAGACGTTGCCTTCACCTTTTTGCACTCGAGTCGACTCGCAACTGCTTTAACAAGAACCTATGAGTTATATCCTGTCAATCAGTTCAGTTCATCAGCTTTTCTCAAGTGCAAGTAAATGAGATCCTGTATCTAATGATAAATGTTAAACGGCTGTTTTATCATCCCAGAGGACTCATTCACACAGTTTATAGGTAATAGCAGTTTTGAAACGATTTCCTGTCAAACTAAAATTGCCATGTACGCTTGTGCTGTCTGGAAATGTTCAGCCCAGTCCTGGACCTCCTACTTCTGTACAGCGCTTCCCTACTTCCCTACTTCCCTACTCCCTCTCATCCTATACATTTACATGTTAGAAGCCTACATGTAACACAGTAAGATTTGTATTGATGGTTATAAATTCTATAGAACTGATTGAGTAGTGTAGGGGTTGCCAGGTACATCAATTCCAAGCTAAACAGCTCTGTAACTCTCTAGAGTTAAGATTAACAGTTTGAGGTCCTGGCTGTTGGCCTGCTATAGACCCCCATCTGCATGACAGGATACTCTCAAAGCCATTTCCCATGAATGAAATGACTCTGAATTGGAACATCTGAATTGGAAATGCTAGGAAAATCTTGGGAAACCATTGCATTCTTAATGATTTGTTGGGCTGGATATCATTGACCCTTAGCAGACAACAGCTGTGTGCCCTTCTCCGGCTCAGCTTGGGGCATCTACCAGTTACATGCCTCTAGGTGTTTTTTTTTACTATGCACCTTGGACATGGAATAATCTTTAGAAAGATCTTTTATGTTCATTGATAAAAGTAAGAGCATCATAAAGAATGTGGAGAATGAGACTGAGAGAATGAGATTTGTTCTTGAGAAGCCACTATATGTTTTTTTTAATATTTAATATAGTTATTATAATTTAATATTTAATAATATGCTGTATTTTGAGTTTGTATGGCTGCTATCATTGCCAGGTCTCTCTTGTAAAATATTTTTTTCTATCTTAGTGGGACTTCTTGTATAATAAAATAAAGATTAATAATAATAATAATAATAATAAAAATAATTATTATTATTATTTTTTATTTTATTATTAATCTTTATTTTATTATACAGGAAGTCCCAATGAGATAAAATAATAATAATAATAATAATAATAATAATAATAATAATTATTATTATTATTATTCTGCCAAGTAGCATTTGACCATTGGCCAACAAACTTACAAACAAATGTAAAATTCTCTCACACTCCCTCCAAAACACTTGCTCCATTTTTTCAACCTGCCCCTCCATCCAGGCATTCGTCTCTTGAGCCATGGGAAATTACTTTGAGACTTGCTTAGTTGAAACTGTTTATGCAATGCCAATGTGCTTAGGCACAAATGAAAACAAAACAAAAAAAAACCAAAACACAATGCAATAAGAAACTGTATCTTTTGCAATTCTTATACGGCTCTTTCTCCTATTCGTTCTTAAACCCAGATTGAGGTCACGCAAATGAAAAGGGATAAATAGTTTTAGGAAGACAAATTTATAGATAAAAGTCGTGTTCGGTGAGGAAGTTGATTAAACCGCTGTGACCAAAAGCGTTTGTTGGTCATGTAAACTATTCCTTGATTCAGCTAAAATGGGTGATCGCTGGCCTCTGGCTCATTAAGCTGCCCTTACATGACACAGGATAGAACGCACAAATCGAGCCAGCGGGCTGGAGATCTGTGCGGCGGCTGCAAAAATGCCAGGATGCACTGCTGCGTATTTTTAGGTTGTGCATGGAAAAAAAGAAAATGGCAGTGCTTCTCTGTGGTTTCCCAGTGCTGTTTTGGCTGTGGGGACGGCAACCACCCGTTCTGCGGTGAAAGCGACACAGACGACAGGAACGTTTGAAGTCGAAAGCCTCTTGGCCGGCGATCAAAAAGGTGAACGGCATTAACAAGCCTTTTTCTGCGTTCTCATTATAAGTCCTGCTAATGCGAGACAAGACTGACCTGAAGAATAGACGAGGCTGTCGCACTGACAAGCTCTTACGTCTGCAGAGTTTCACGGGAACTTTAGGTAATCTCCGTCATCAATCTGGGATGGTTGAATACCACAACTAATGTACCATTGCAATTATTTCCAAACATAATGGACGAGAACAATTCAGCTGCCCCTCCTGCTTCGGCTCCTCGAACGCTGCCTGTGACCTTTTCCTGCATCTGCTCCCTTTGCGAGAGACACCAAAAGGTACGCTTGACAGAAGGCAAGGCTAAAATTCCTCCTTGATTGTATCTGGCTTGGGGTAATAAAGTTAGAATGAATTTTAGACCTGCTTCCCTTTGTAGTCACTTCAGCTGCTCTCTTTGGAAAACAAGTCAATCACTGGCCCGCAGTAATCTCGTTACCTGTGAAATGCACGCATGCCGGCTCTATTTGCAGGGCACTTGTGAATCAGAGACTTAACTCATGAAAAGCAACAAGCTAAGTGACAAATCTAGCGAGGAATATATCATCAGTTCTAAGTTGCTGAAAAGTTTCTGGCTTCCTTTTATGATCTACTCTCAGATACAAATGGAACGGGGATCCGGTGTTCTGAGGTTTCCGTGACTGTCAGGATGCTACTTGAAAGGATGCAGCACACCTTATTAGCACCCTCTACGTTTGCGTAGAACAATCTGTCTCACGGGAGCCCACGACATTCTGAAGCACCTTGTCAGATGCCGCCCGACCGCCCGACCTGCTTGCTCTGCGCGGCGCCCATCCATAGCCCCCCCCCTTCAGGGGAAAGAAGAAAGAAGAACGAAACAATGACGAAAAAGGGTTGTGTGCAGCCAAGAGGAGAAATTTGGAAGGGGGGGGTTGTGACAGCGACAGAGAAAGAGAATGGGGACGCTTCGACACTAAGCCTACCATTCCGCCGTTTCCTCCCCCTCCACACACACACACACACCCAGACCATTGTACACCCGGGGGCTTTGCAGATAAATGGCCGCATGTTAACCACATTTGACGTGCTGCACAAAAGGGGACACCGCGGGTCCCATGACGCAACCTGCAACAACTAAATCCCCCCTCCAACTTCCCCCAATCTTACCTCCTCCTGCTCTACCCATCCTGAGCGAAGAAAAAAAAGGACATGAGGTACACTGATTGGATGAAGCTAGGACGTCAAGTGCAAAGAGAAGGACAACAATTTGTCGCTAGGCTGTATGGGCTCTTTAGTTTTATGCCTGGCTGGACTTTTTGACCTAATGCCGAGCTGACAGGTCCCAAAACAGTAATGAATCATGAGTTTTTCTTTCTTTTTATTCTTTCTTCCTTGTTTATACAGCTGGTTTCTTATGACAAACCGATGATTAATAAACAAACACAAAGCACAAACACACATAAACACAAAAATCCTGTTCCAAGTGTACAAACTAACAACAGATGCAGATATACTGTACATGCAGATATAAATGTCACTTTTGATCATGTTTACAAAAAGAGAAGAAGGAAAAAATATCACTTCTTATTATTAGGACTATTCAAATGTACCTGTAGAGCTACCTGTAAAAACGGCACTTCAGACATTCTGCATCTTGGTAATGAGAAAGCGAGTGTGTTTGTGATAGCAGGCACCATGACGCCACTAAAAGTTGTTACTCTCAGAATTAAGCACGTAGCCCTCTTCCTTTGGAGCCCATTCAGGTACAAAACGTGACCTCTGTAACACCAGAGCATGGGAGCCAGGCACCACCCTCTCCCCTGCACCCACTTGCTCAGCCACTGAGCCAAAATAAAAAAAATAAAATAACAGGGGGACTTGCTTCACAGCGCCAGCACTAACCTTTTCAGCCCCATCACGTCTTTGATGCCTGACGGCCTGTACAAAAGCACCTGCTCCATCCCTGGAGAGCTCCTCTGGTCCCCCCCTGCTCCAACCCCTGCTGACCTCACTGGCATTCCATGCCTTTGGGGGGCCCTTCCCATGGCTACCTCTCTCCATCAGCTGCCTCCGAAGCCTCCCACGGCTCAGTCCTCTACGTACCCCCACCCCCTCCGCCCCATAATCCCATAGTAAACACCTCGGTGGATCTGGGCGGCGTGAGGATGCACGAGACTTCTCAGCAAGCTCTGGAGAAAGGTGCTGAGCTGATAGGACCGTGATGCGTGGGAACAAGGGAGGAGGGCTATGGGTAGAACACCTCATTGAGATGCAAGGGGGTCACTGGCAGAGTGAAAACCTAATAAAGTGACAAAGGCTTCCACAGGTTGATGTGGAGATGTAGAAAAAGACTCGAGCGAGATCAAATGCTTTCTTCTAACGCTGTTTTGTGGAAGATCCTGCATGCTAATGAATGAACATGATCGAATAGATGAATGCATTTTTAAAGTGAATAACTTCCTAAAGAAATGCACAAGTCGCGCTGGCGTTATAAACAAAACTGCACCGTCATTCTACTAAACGTGTCTCTTACTCGGTGTGGTTTTTATGTGTTTGGGTGTAAGTGAAAAGGACGGAGGGAGGAAGGGAGGGAAGGAGAGAGAGAGAGAGAGAGAATGAGTGAGAGTGAGAGAGACATATATGCATGCAAGTGGGTGGACAGCTGTGCTCTTTTCAGATAAACTTACAATTAGAGACGGGTTTCCCCTCTCTCCTTTAAGCCACTACTGGCATAATATGACAAGTGGCATCTCCATTACAACACATATTCCATTCACAGCAAAGGCCACAATGTGATTAGTGCCTAATGCCCATGTGAAACGTGCAGATTAAACGAATGATACCCCTTGAACGCGCATGCACCTGCACGAAATACACAAATCGCCCCCTCTCAAATCCCAACACTCCCTGGCAAATATAAGCATTACTACTTATTACCAAGTCAATATGTTGTAGCTTTACACACATTTTACATAACAAGAGGTCAGTGAATCAGAAGTGGGTGGAATCCATATGCAATCCTATTATTAATCACGCTGGCCTGATTGTACCCCTTCTTGCCAGTTTGGTGTAAGACACCTTCAGCCCTTCTTTATCCCTAATATCCTCTCAACCCTCCTTCTATCTCCTCCGCCTCACTGCTCAGTCTGCCCAGTCGCCACTGAAAGATAGCGTGCTAATTGCAGACATGCCAGGCTAGCACCATAATAAGGCTGGAGCGGGGTGCGGTGGGATGGGGTGGGGTGGGGTGGACTGCTTGGTTGGTAGGATGGGTGGGGGAGACATTAAGCGTGGCTTGCTCATTTGTGGAAGGTGCCACACATGAATATTTCATTAGCTTTAATTGCTGAGGAACACTTTCTTTATGGCAGTCTCGCCAAAGAGGCCGCCAGCGGTAATAACGAGGCTTGGTCCATTGTAAAACTTGAAAAGCTGATGGCATCAAGACCTGTGATTTTGACGGCCTGAAAAGGTAGATTCACATGTGCCATCTGGATCCATGGCACACATGGCAATTTGGTCTCACTGCTGCTTACCAGTTAGAGGAGAATAAAGACCTCGTAACATTTCTCGTAGGTGCAGTTGCTCCGGGCTGTTCTTGCTCGTCAAAACGGGATTACGTCTTTAGTTCTTATGAACACAATTACCAAAGACCCTTGCGTGGCACACATCTCAGACAATCCCTGGATGGCCCTGGATGCCTTCTAGACATGCTACAACACTGTCAGCCTCAGGTTTCCTTTCAGCTCAGGGTAAGCGCAGGAGCAAACGTGAAGCTTTGCACAAGTTTAAGGAAGCTCAGCCTGCACTCTCGTCTTCCACTGATCCACTGTATTATAGCTTTGACATGGCCGTCAGATCCAATCCTCCTGAACTGTAGTGCTTACACTAAGGAAGGGGATCATTTAGCTCAGGAATGTAAAGAACAGGACATCCTCCCTGATAAGAGGCAGGCATGCTTTGCCTGAGGTTGTGGGCCAGGAGTTATCGACTCGGAAGGCAGCGAGTCAGCACTACGCTCAGGCCCTGGCTTCCGTGAGCACAGAACCTCCTTATTACTTTAATTGCTAGACCTATAGCCCAAAAAACAGTGCCTTGTAATCTCTTGATCCAAGCACCCTGTTTGTGGGCAATTTGCTGAAACTGTACGGAGCAACAGGGGCATGGAAAAGACTACTGAACTGAGGATGTTTTCTGACCAGAAGGTTGGTTAACTTAGAGGTTAATGCAATTCTTCTGCAGGCGCAATTAGTGACAGTAAGTTTGTCCAGCAGGCAGCAGCCAAGAAGAAATGCTGTCACTATAACTAATGTGACTCCCTTGTGTGTAATGCCTGTCATTTGCCAGATTGATGCCAGAAGAGCCATGCCCATATTCCTTTCATACTCCTCGCATCCAACAAGGAAAAGCAATCAAAACACACCCAAATGTAACTGAAAAGATGGGCAAATCTAATCCGAGCTCTGCACAACGCCTGTGATTCTGGGGCCAAAGATGAAAGAGCCTGTTAGACTCTGTAATCTCTGCAAGCAATGTATGCCAATTACTTATACACACTATCGCAGGGCTGCATCTGCACGTTCTGTGCAGCTGTGTGGAAAGAAACTTGCAAATGCAGGTGACTGGCCAGGACAGGGTAGCTTTGGCAGGCTTTCAGGCAGCAATATAGATCTGGCACTAGGTGGGCAGTGCTGTTATCAGTGCTGGCTTTAAGAGGCACTCAGCCATGCATGACAGGTCTGGACCCACAGATGTCATGACACCTTAATCCACCGATCCGTTATTGATTGTTCCATGTGGTGGCAACCTTGCCGGAGGTGTTCCACTAATCAAACAAAAGTGTGCACTGGGAAAGAACATCTGAGCAAGTAGGCTAATATAAATCCATTGTGTTAATAGTCATGAATTTTAACCACAAAGCATGACATAAAGGTATAAAAGGCGTGAAAAGAGGTCCTCGATTATTCTCTGGAAGTGGATTGAAAAACAGTGATACTTACACTTACAAGCTTTATTTTTACATCCAAGTTTTACTAACTAAACAACTCCCCCATTACTGATGGAACCTTATTCCTATTCATTATCACCAGGGCTGTTGTTTCTGCAGCCTGCAGTGACATACCTCATTATTGACCTTGGTAAATCCTCGCTGTTTAGGCTAACGGCGGTGCGGCGCCACAAAATGTCACGCCGCTACACTGTACTCGCTCATGAAGAAAAAGTGCACATGGTTACATGCAGGGAGGGAGAGAGGGGAGAGAAAACTCACAACAAACCCCCCGTCAGTCACCTTGAACCACGCGCTCGAACCATCAACAACAGAACACCTCAAACCAAACAGCTGATAACGGCAGTGCAGGCATCAAGAACGGCCGAAACATTACATTCAGCGTTGACTAGATGGGGAGAGAGCGTGGGTGTTTGGGCCCAAGCTCATCACACCAAACACAGGAGCAGCCTTTGTCCATACAGCATTTGCAGCTGTATCATCTCGAAGGGAGTGGGAGGGCAAGAGAATGGTAGAGGGGGGGGGTCAGACTGTAAATTGCTCATTCTGGTTAGTCACAAGTGACACAGGACTAACAGGGCCTGGGGTGGCATTCTCTTGTCCCTCTTAGCAGTGACAGATGTTATAAGGACAGGGGAGGATAAAGCACTCTCTCTCTCTCTCTCTCTCTCTCTCTCTGTCACTGTCTTTACATTGACTACTCTAAGGGGGATGGGCTTGATGAAGCTTAACTTGGAACTACAAGTCCTGTGTAAAGTGTTACGCACAGGTTTTCAACCTCCATCTCTAAGCACACTAATCTCTGAGGCCAGGAATCAACTCTTGGGGTGTTCTAAGGAGGCGCATCTCTTTTGCTAATGTAGGGCTCCTTGTTGTTGGTAGATAGCCAGTTACTTTAGCTTTAACCAGGCTCCCTAGGCCACCACACTGCTTAATGCGATAATGTGGCTGCCCGGTTCAGCTTAAGGCCTCCTGCACCCCGGCAAACAAAGGGCTCCCTCTTTCCAAACGGAGCCCCGTCCCCTCCCCAGTTGTCCATAGGTGTTTGCTGAAGTAAATCGGCCTAAATCCTGCACAGCTTGGCCCAGCTGAAAAGGGAGGGGGGAATCTGAATGAAGGTGTACAGATAATCTCCTTTTCTTTACAACAACTGAAAAAAAAGTTGTGGGGGCGAAACAGATAAAATTAGGAATTCATATCACATGCTTCATTTGAGTGCGCTTGCATCCTCCCTCTCTCTCTCTCTCTCTCTCTCTCTCTCGTTCGGTAGGTCTGGAGATTTGCATTTTTTGATCCCTGACCTATTGAGGTGCAAGGGGGAAAGGCGAGGGAAAAGTTGGCATAATGAGTGATGTCTTGTCCGTCAGTGAAAAGGCGCAGGCTTTTAGCCCCTGACACAACATTCTGTCTCTCTCACTAAAAGAGATGTGGCTGAAGAAAGTCAGTGACTTGAGAGTGACATCTGCCTGGCAACAGATACAGTCTGTCTTGCATGCAGCAATGTCCAAGGAGGCAGCTGATACAGCCTCAGGCTCATAAATGTGTTCGGTAAATATTAAATACTCCTAATATGTTCACCTTACAGCCTAACAGAGGCAGACTGGCCTGAGTAGGAACAGGAAGTAGGAAAATGGAATCTGGCCCATCTCTGATACTTTAACCTGAATTTTTCTTTTAAGTTCCATAAAACAATCTGTTGATTTTCTAAGCCTCGGATCCTTCTCACTTTGGTGTTCTGTCTCTGCTAACGGCTCAGAAATGGCATACAGTAACATTATCTGTGCCATTAGTAAAACAGCCCAGACTCTGGGTTTGAGGCGACGATCTATTGTGGGCTGCGTAACCAGGGGAAGTTTAACAATCGTGTAGAGACACCAAAGTTATGTCACTCTCTACCTCTCCACCTCCTGCTCTTCTCTTTGCCAGGCATAATTTCTACTTTTCTGCCTCTTTCCTCTCGCTTTCTCTTTTCTCTCTCTCGTGCGCAGTCTTTTCATCTCTGGCTTTGGGATGCTGAAAGCGAGAGAGTGGCCTAGCAGCAGTGAAAGGGCTGAATTGTGATTAAGAAGGAGGAGAGGAGCTCCTTTTCTTTGTTCTACCCTCGGGGGTGTTTACTGAGGGGGAGTGTGGCGGAGGAGGGAGAGAGTGAGTGAGGGAAAGGGAGGAAAAGGGATAGAGACTTGGTGCTGGGGGGTGGCTGAAACATGGCAGAGCAGATATGAAAGGCATTCAGGTCAGGGCGGATGGGAGCAAAAGTGGTGACAGTAATGGTGACGGCATGTACGTGTGTGTGTGTGCGCGTGTGTGTTTAAGAGAAAGGGTTTATTTCACGGAAATAAGGAAAGGATGGCGTGAAAGGTGTCTCGCGCAGCTGCCAGGACAATGGCCTAGTTGTGCAAGGGATGGTACACTGGGCTCCCTGGCACTGCTGATTATAAAGAGCATGCCAATGAGATGCCCAGATGACAAGCCATTGTCTTAGCTCTTTGTCTGGGCGAACCTGCTAACCTCGTTTCAAAGCAAACACCGGACAGTGTTTCTTTTTAGAAGAAGAAGTGATTTAATCTGAACAGTGTGACTAACTTAGGGCGGAGAGGATTAAAAACGGGCGAATTAATTAGAGTAAAGAAAGAAGTAAATATTTAGAAGAATAAAACCGTTCCTAGAGATGAGGAGAATCTAAGAGATGTTCAACAACAAAAAACAGCCAAAGCGATGGTTCTCGGTAACCTGAAATACAAAACACCATGCCACATCGTACGTCATTAAAGCTGAAGTTAGAAGTATGCTTCTAATAAACTTGTAAAAGTTAAGGCAGGGAAAACCATGTATCGCTGACAGTTTAGTCAGTAACAGCTGAACGCTATGCCTTTACATGCTTCGGGATTAAGTTACACATTTGGGCCTTAAACTGCCCTCCTATTGGGCACTACAAAACAAGGAGGTGTGGCCAGACACACAGACACAGGACAGAGAGCAGGGTTCTAAACCATACTAATTATTCTGCGGTACTAAATATAAATAAGCACGTCAATGTTTATAAAATTAAACATAAAATAATTTAACAAAATCAAAAAATAATACGTAAACAAAATTTATACAAAATAAATACATTATATATATATATATATATATTTATTTTTAATATATATATTATATTTATATATATTTAATTATAGTCTGTAATGCTTGCTTTTGTCATTCGAGGATCAAAAAATATTTCCTGTTATTACCTTTTATAATATAATCATATAATTATACCATAAACCATAAAACAATTTGGTTACTTTTTAACCATGTAAAAAAAACAAAAGAACAGAAAGTACCAGAGAAGTGAGAAACGATCATCCTGTCCGTTTTTTCTCAGAAACTCTTTTTCACCTCATTTTCCGTCAAACACTAAACAGGGTTAATGCACCTATAAGGGCCCTTAAAGAACTCGGGAATGAAGCTATTATCCATCTATATTTTTTTCTAATTATTACAATTTAAATATAATGAATCACGAGGACTTCTCACGCTAATGCGTTACGATTCAAGATGATTTTTGTCATGCATGATCACATCAGTAGGACACATCACCGAGCCAAAACAAGCACATGGCTGATTACTCCTGTCGTCTCCAACCCCTTCATCACCCCCATGTTGAGCAGTTACACTGTTTCACACCACTGACTTTGTCCTGCTTCACAAAACGAGCCTGGAGCTGTATTTAGGGTTCACATTGATTTTTTTTGTTACCCCCCTGAGTAATCAATACGCAGCATTTAACAGTCGGATTAGAAGTTAGTTAAGAAATAAAGTAGGTGAGTTTAAAATAGGGTCAGTGATTGTGATTATGTTTTCAGTGAATCTGTCTGTCTCTCTCTGTTTCTCTGTGTGTGTGTGTCTTTTATTTGTAATGTTTTGGATTATTGGTTTAAACCTGTTTACACACACAGTGCACTGCACTATTTACTGCATATGCATAGTGAACTATTTAGAAAGTAAAGCAATGACTATAGAAGATATGTTTAAATCACATGCTTTTAGTTTCAGTCTGACTCTTATACACTATTATACACAGTTTGAGAGTTTTCGACCCTCTTTATACACCTTATGTTCATTCATGATCGTTTAGAGGAAAGGGAGCTGACTGGGAAGGAAGAGAAGAGCGGACTGGTGTTTGTAAACTTCTCGCCTAGTGACTGTGGGAATGAATTCAGTCTGTCTTCTTCTTTTTTTCCGGCACACGTTGTGAGCGCGATTGAAAAAGACGCCTAAATGACTGTTTAGACACATTTCCTACATAATAAAATGATAGCAGTAACGTCTTATACCTATACAAACTCATCGGGTAGACTGAGCGCGCCCCCGTGTCTGTGTCTGTGTGTGTCTCTGACGGGTGCGCGCACTGAGATAACGGTTTTGTGCTCTTGGGATACGCAGGACCGCTACTCAGCTTCCCTGTCACCGACTAAACTTCTCAACTTCCACACACACACACACGGAACCATCATACCTACAGCTCGCATGCCATTACAAGAGCTCTGCACAAGTCCATCACTTATTTAACCTTTTTATTCTGACAACGCTTCATGCTTCCTCGAGCACTCATACACACTTCAACTTGTCCCCTCGCAGGCACCGGTCCCTAAAGTTCACACACACACACACACAGAGACACATAGACACAGACACACAAAAAGACTCTTCCCTTACCGTTCTTCCTCCTTGGGTTGGCTTGTTTTCGCCTCTTGCAGCGCGGCCCCTCCGCCATGATCTCCGGCTTCATTGATAAGAGGCGCTCAGCAACTCCATCCAGGATCTAAACCACACCAAACACAACGGCGCCAACACTTTGGGTTCACTTGGTTTTCTTGTGGCTTGTTGTTATTATTATTATTATTTGTCTTCTGGGTTACACGGCTATGTCTCGTTCGCGACACGCAAGGGGAAAGAATAATTCTGTGAGAAGGAGTAAGGAGCAAAAAAAAAAAGATTTGGAAAGTCCCAAAATGAAGTTTTGTTGCGCGCTGAGAGGGAGCGCCGTGCGTCGCCTGATCTTTTGAAGTGTCTGATCGGACAGCAGAAGGGGAGAGAGAGAGAGAGAGAGAGAAAGGAGGGGGCGGAGAGGTGGGGGACAGGCACAGAAAAAAGGAGACGCACACACACACACACACACACACACACCTTCTTTACAAGTTTTCACACAACATGCCCACCTCTCCTGCTTGATCAAAATATAAAGAAATTAAATTCATTAACGTTTAAAATGTTCTTATAATAAAGTTGGACACGTAGCTGAACTGTTTAGGGTAATGCTTAGAATAATGATAGAGATGACTGAAAAAAGAGGAAGAAACTGCGCGCGCGTGTGTGTGTATGTGTTTGTGTGTGTGAGAGAGAAAGAGAGAGAAAGAGAGAGAGAGAGAGAGAGAGAGAGATTGCGCATGAGGATTTATTCTATTACCTTTTTTTTATTCTAAGCCACCATGTAAAGGCGTTTGCTCTGTCAGCTCTTATGTTTTGGTTACATTGAAGTAAAGTAAATAAGAAGTGCGTTTAGGAGTAAATATTTTTTTGGATATTTTCTAGAAATGATGCACGAGGTTGAAGTAAATAAATGGCTTATTTAACTTTTGACCTAGTATAGTAGACCTGTTGGCTTTTTTTTTTCACCGCCGAAACAAAAAAAAAGGGGACCAGATCACAGGGACGCACTGAAACATAATAATAATAATAATAATAATAATAATAATAATAATAATATTAATATTAATATTATTATAATATATCAATAATATAAAAATAAATAAAAACATTTATTTTT
>JAOVVG010000050.1:6456573-6470185 GCA_028566375.1 Leptodoras nelsoni | reverse complement strand
ACTTCCGTGTATACTTATAGTTATCATTTCTCCAGTACCATTCCAGAGATGTACAATCCCCAGCAAGAGACACTGAAGCTGTTCTTGCAGCTTGTAATGGCCCACCACCTTACTTTTCTATTCTGTTTGTATATCTTTGTATATTCATTATTTGCTGCCATTATCAGGTAGCAACTAAATGTGTGATGTAGCCCATTTGTGTGTGTGGGCTTTGTAGAGTCCACTGAAACTGAACCAGACAGCCCAATATAAATCAAACACCAAGCAATAGTGACTTTACGAGCAGGCTTTAGACAAATTAGTTCCAATTCTGGGTCTGAATCAGACTTCTCTGACATCATGCCAGGAGGAAATCTCAACTTAGCATATCTCAGAGCATGGCCCTGTGATTCACCAGAAGAAATACATACAATGGATGGACAGACCTTTGAAACATGTTCCACCTTTTTTCCCTGAAATGGATCTAAATCTGGTGTGCTGGAGTGCAACCTGCCGTGGAGAAACTCCTGGATTTCAGACCCACCAGCATCCTGAACTGTGCACTGCCAAACATTCCATTCTCCAACTTCCCAGCGTCCTGAATGAAACCCTTTCCTAACTGGGACAGCTGAACGAACAACTGGACAACAAAATAACCTTCACAGGCACATTAAGAAGTCGGCAGGGAGTGTGAGAAACTATGTCTGGTATTAGGAAGTCTACATGTTGTCAGTGCCTTGCCCGGTGGGCCGCCTAATGTAAAATTTGGTAAGACTCAGCAACAAAGTCAGAAAATACACAAATCCGCAGTCGTCAGCTGAGACGGAGAAATGGAATGCTCTTACTCGGTACAGGCAAAAGACGACACATAAAGCCATGAGAAGACATGAGGTTTAATTGTGAGAGTGGTTTGGCCGTGTGTTTGTAATATTAACCTAATATTTTAATAGATGGAAGCTGTGTATAGATGTTTATTTATCCCTGTTGCGTTCGTCTTCACTCCAAAGCCTTAGCAAAGCACGATCTCAGTCAGGAAACACTCTGGAGTGTGTGGAGCTTCTTCCGTCAGGGGTTGGAGGAGATCCATTCTGCGTGATTGTGGCCTCCTAATTGGCCAGGCTTTACACAAATCAATGCCATGTGCTGCGAAAGAACGCCCGAGTGAGCGGAACGTTCTTTGAGGTGGCGCCGCGACGCCTCTGGCTCAAACCGAACCAGGCCAATGTGTGGCCAAAAGCAGCATAGCAAGGCTCCAACGTCTGTTCAGACACCTCCTCTCTGTCTTCTCTTCTTTCCCTTGTTTTCCTCCACACGTCTTTCTCTCACACTCTCTCCTTTCCTGCTTTGCTTTCTCTTCTGCCCTCATGTTTGAATAACATTCACGGGATGTTACCATCTGTTGGCAGAGCGTCTCTCTTTCTGTCTCTTCTCCCAAGTCTTCCTTCATTCCTCTTTTCCTCTTGTCTCCTGTTTTGCTCTCTCCTCTATACCCATGTTTGAATAACAGTCATGGGACATTACCGTTCATTACCATGCTTTCTTAGAAGTGAATGCCCACTCCCGCCAGCTCATCTGGACGCCTGAGAC
Organism: Leptodoras nelsoni; assembly: GCA_028566375.1. Lineage (NCBI taxonomy): Eukaryota > Metazoa > Chordata > Actinopteri > Siluriformes > Doradidae > Leptodoras > Leptodoras nelsoni. The sequence continues at coordinate 6,468,619 of JAOVVG010000050.1, read as the reverse complement.
TTTCTGGTTTTCTTTCCCAAAACAGGCATCGTCAGCTGATGTTACTCAGCCGTTTAGAAGTGGCCGAGTTCTCTACGCCAAGCCTTACCACCGAACGTTTTTTTTTTAATCTTCACCTTATGCATTTATTACCGATAAAAAAATTGGCTCATTTCTCACTTTCATAGCCAGAATGATCTGAAACAGCCAAGTTACTGTGCATCTTTCATCCTCAGGGATCATTTATCAAACGTGAAAATGATACATTGATGAAACTTGATACATTGACAGAAATGTGTGAAAATGGATTCTGTCTTTCCAGGCAACGTCTCATCTTCATCGAGCTTGGGCACACTGTTTCTCAAAAGCCTGAGAAACATTAAAAACAGATTGGCATTTATACAAAGCGTGTATCAACCGCATGGCACGGAAGAATGGGATTCAGATACGGATGCGAGATGCCGTGTGGGCCTTGGTGACTTCGTCTCGGGGAATTTCAGGCAAACTGAACCAGAATTGTTCCCCTTTACAACTTTACAAGAGGTGCATTTTTTCCCATGCTAGAACGGCACGTCCTCTGGGACATTTCTTTCTTTCTCTGCCTCTTTTACCACACAATCACACACACACAGTGAGAAGAGACAGGAAATGGCTAAAAATAGCCCAGATTAAAGGTATGTTATGGCACAGGAACATGAGAAGGATGGACTTGAGTGAGACTGAACCTCCTCCTGAGCATTTGGGAGGTTTTTCTCAGGCAAGGGCTTGGGAACGGGACCGAGCAGCTGAGAAGTGGCCTGTTTATTTTCCTTTCAGGTTCAACATTCTCCGTGTCATGGTTCAGAAGTGGAGTGGTTTAGTGTATGTGTGTGTGTGTGTCTGTGTGTGTGTGTGTGTGTGTGTGTGTATATACACACACAAACACACTCATCCTACTAAGAAGAATACATTTGGGTTTTAAATGTAATTAAATGCAGTTTTGTATTCATTCATTCATTCATTCATTCATTCATTGTTAGCTTCGGTTCTATGTAGGATCTTGGAGCATCTGCATCCCAAAAACACACACACACACACACACACTCATTCAAGATGGAATTTATCCTAGCCAAGATACCTACAGCATGTTCTTGGACAGATGGAGCAAACTTGAAGAGTGCAGAGGAAACCCATGTCGATATACAGCTCTATTCTGAGAGCTTTTAGTACTCAGGATCGATCCTAGAGCTGTGATGTGGCAACAATACACACTCTACCGTGTGTATGGTGATACCGTGTATACCTTGTATATTCTGTCTATTAAATACCAAGGATTTTTTTACAATAAGGTCATTTGAAAGTCATGTGTGCATGTTTGATTACTGTAAGCTCGATACATTCAAGTGTGTGTGTGTTAGTGTTTATGCACACATGCTCCTCTCGGTGCCGCACCTGAATAGCATTTAATGAACGGAAACCTTGTAAAATTAACTTCGTTACAGGCCCTCAAATAAAAGCGAATGAGCAAATGAAACACGTCCCAGCGTAGCAATTTCACAGAACTGCATCCCCCAATATCCCAAACACACACACACACAAGCACATATACACACTTTTCATCATTGTTAAATTACACCCCGAGATACGCCTCCCTGTGAACACAAATACAAAACGGAACGTTTGATGAAATCTTTTTCGGGACGATCGGCTGCTCTTTGCGGAGGATATTTTTTTTCCCAGCACGTTTTGCTCAACACCCAAGAGGAGGTGGAAAAAAAAACCCCCAAAAAAACCCAGCAAGCACACATTTGCAATGAGGCCAATTACAAACACATGAGGGGGGAAGAACGATATTATAAGTAAACGGACGTATAGATCTGATGGAAAAATGCATGCAAAATGTTCAAAACTGATAAAGATCTGAAGAGCGGTCTGGTGACGTGAAAGAGTGTTTGTAGGTTTTCACAGTCGCTGGACTACTTAATACAGCTTTCGCCTCGAGTTTGTTTTCCCCGGCACTGCGTTGTGTATTTACATCCATCACGTCGGCACTAAAATATACAAAACCAAACCGTTCCCTGAAAGGATCCAAGAAGGTTTCTCATTCGCACTCACTCGAGCTCCGCGTTCGGAAAAGTGACGCCACATCTGGTTCTCTCCGCTTGTGAAACTGGTTCAAAGGCTTTTGTGGCTCCTTGATTATTTAAACGTTGTCGGAGCCAATCGGGGAGCCTGTTTTTTTTTTTTTTCAGGAAGGGACAAGGCCAAATGAAAGAATACCGCACACACTTCAACACCCCTGTAATGGCATTTTAGAGTGGGGGGTGGAGAGTGATACAGAAGAAGAGTGAGAGAAAGAAAGAAAGAAAAGAAAGAAAAGAAAGCAGACTGCATACAGAGGATTCTGTGGGCAGAATGTGTTTGCTTTGAATCCTCCCAAGACATCGCGTCGCTTCAGGAAGCCTTTCAACGTGATCTTTCTTTGTACAGCACTGACGCGACTAAGACGGCGCGCTTCTGTAGATCGGATCGGGACTGTAAGGATCGGTGCGGTGAATTTTTAACATCTGGGATGCTCTGGATGGAAGGCTGAGGCGTGTTTATAATGAGTCAGAATGCATTATAAGTACTTTAAGATGTCCGTGACACCAAGGTTGTTTGTCTTGGTGGGAGAGTTGCACAGATGCACGGATGCTTGGACCCTGGTGTCTCGGAGTGAGACGACGTTGACCTGAAGTTGGCTATTTTTAGGGTCCAATGGCCTGTCATGGCTCAGATATGGGAAAAGTCTGTCCCCTTCGCTATCCCTGTTGCATGATGCATTCCAGCATGAGCAGAGGGAGAGAGAAAGAGGCTGGCGCTACAGTGCGTGTTGTGCATGTGCAGACGGAGGAAGCCAAGAGAAAGAGAGAGAGGGAGAGAGAAACAATTATTGACCCAAGGGATTTGGGAATACAACAGTTGGGCAATCACTATTCAAACATTTATATGTCAGTGTCACTATCTTGTGTGTGCTTTCCCCGTCTCTCGTACACACACCCATACCCACACACACATACACACACACACACACACACTGTAACAGGACTTCCTCTTTCGCCGTATCAGAGGAATGGCATTCCTGAACCGTTTCATTGCCGAACAGGAAGTGGCTGAGCAGCCAAAAATGATTAGAACCTGGGGAAAGGATAACATCCCTAGTACTGAGTGCTTCGCTGGGAGTTTTCTGCTCTAGCAAACAAGTGTCAAACGCATGGAAGATAGCACTCATTTACACTTAAAGGGTCATGGGGCACAGAGAACCATGCTATTCTGGCTTCTACAGTGACGTCTGGACATCTGAGTGTACAACGCTACATTACCCTTCCCTACCCTGCATGACACTTTTTCCTAATCATGCACATTTGTCAGATGTTTAGATGTTTAGTACCGTGACAGATTACACAATTCATCCCTGACATATACGAAAACAAGCGTTACTGCAGTAAAGCAGTTGCAACGGTGTTACACAACACATCAGTATGGCTGAAAACACGGCATCTTAATCCTGTTAGAGCAGTATATGCCACTTTTCAGGAAAATTATTTGACAATGCAAAACGTTTCAGCAATAAATCATGCAAGGTAACGTTCAGATCAAACGGGGGAAAATGTGATGTTTGGTTTGACACAATAGACCCTAGAGTTTGGTCAGAACGGTGATATAAAGGAAGGCTTTGTTGAAAAAGATCAATGGAGAATGATCAGAACAGTCTGGAATGCTCCACTTGGATGTACAACTGTGGTGAGCAGAAAAGCATCTCACAATGAGTCCCTTGAGGGAGATCATCTACAACAGCAGAAGAATATCCAGTTCCAGTTCTGTCAGCCAAGAACAGAAAGCTGAGGCTGCAATGGGCACAGGCTCACCAAAACTGGACAGAAGAAGACTGTAAAAAGTAGCAATTAATCCACCAACATGAATCCAGGGACCCAACCTGCCTTGTGATGACAGTCCAGGTTGGTGGAGGTGGTGTAATGGTGTGAGAAATGCTTTCTTGGGACACGTCGGAACTGTTAATACCTATCAATCATTGCTGAAGTTATTGCCACAGTCAATATGAGTATTGTTGCTTCCCTTTATGGCAACAATTTTCCATCTTCTGATGGCTACTTCCAGCATGATAATGCAGCATGTCACAAAGGAAAGTTGTCTCAAACTGGTTTCATGAACATAACAATGAGTTCAGCGTTCTTCAGTGTCACCAGATCTGAATCCTATAGGACACCTGTGGGATGTGGTAGTAGTAGTAATGGGAGATTCAGAGCATGAAAGGTCACGTGAACAATCGGCCGGAATTGCGTGATGCAATCATGGACCAGAATCGGAACAGAAAGTTTCCAGCATCTTGTACAATCCTTACCAATTAGCTTAATTAAAGTAAACTACTTTCACTTCATTCGCCTTTGTTGCATTGCCGTTAATAATGAACTTCACCCGCAAAAACTGGGTCAATTAAAAGACAGTTAAAATAATTCACTTTCTTAAGCCAGTCCAAGCAGATTCCTGCCAAAAAGCACATTAGGTGTCAAATGCGTACTCAGCAGCACCAGTGCCTGAGACAGAAAAATAAAATAAAATAAAATAAAATAAGATAAATTTTTAAATAAATAAATGGTGTTTTAAATAAAAGTAAATTTAAAGGTATGTACTGCTGTAATCATCCATTTCTGAATTAAAACAAAAATTGCTGTTAAAAAATTCAATGGAAAAATCAACAACAAATAAAACTATTGACTCTTTTCCTAAAATGTTTTTTTAATTAGTGATGTAAAAAAAGTGTAAAAATGTATGTAAAAAATGTCAAAATATATTTAGCAAAATGATATAAAAACCTAAAGGACAATCTAAAAAAAGATGTAAATAATATTATTTTAAATACTGTAAAAAAAATATAAAAATGTGTTGAAATATATTTTTAAAAATGCAATGTATGAAGAAGATATAAAACCTTGAAAATAAGGTACAAACGATGCTGTAGAAAAAAACATTATTTCCATTATTTATACAGTGTCTACAAAAATAAATTTATTCTATGTTTAATATTAAAAAAAAATGTAATACTACCAGTAGTAATAGTAGGCATATCATGATATCCAAAATATTTGACCTAGCAAGCTACTGAACAGAATTTGGCTAAGTCACAGTAGAACTGGTTGGGATTAGCTGGATTGAATGTGAACTGTAGAAAAAGTGATTTGTACAGTAATGACTTGAGTGGTTTTGAGTATTTGATTACTTGAGTACTTTCACTTGTCAGCATGTTTTTAGAGTTTTCACCATTCGTGTCATTGCAAATGGAGTTCCACCTATAACTTCCATTCTTCCAGGAAAGCTTTCCAATAGATTTTGGAGTGTGGCTGTTGGGATTTGGGTTCATTTTAACCCCAAGAAACATGAGTGAGGTCAGCAACTGATGTTGCATGAGGAGGTCTGGGGTACAGTCTTCCAGTTCATCCCAAAGTGGGATTTTCAGTGGGGTTGAGTTCAGCTCTCTGTTCAGAGATCTTCAAATCCAGAGACATTCTGACAACAGTGTGGGGAAGGAACACACCGGTCTGTGGTGGTCAGAAGTCTGCATACATTAGGGCATATAGTGTAACTATCACATAGAAAGAGCAATTGAAGAGGCCGTTAAGTATATATAAGTAAATATTCAAGCAGAATTCAATCCTTTTCAGGATTTATTTGAAAACTATTTGAAAGCAGTCATAGCTGCAGTTAGCTGCAATCTTCGAAGAAGTATATACAGTTAATGTATGTATAACCCCTTTGGAAAAGTAATACAATTATCAGAATCATTAACCGTTGCATTCATCATATTAGGATTTCATTCAGGTTTGACAATCGAACATGCACACTGTTACTTTTCTGCACCACCCTTTCCTCTCTAAGCATTGGCCGGATATCTTCTCTTCACTAGCAGGTGCTGATAATGGTATTAGCCTAATACAAGCTGTTTAAATGGACTTGACGGAAAAGCATGTGTTCCATTAGGCTCTATTGGGCATTACTGGGGGGTTGGGGACTTTTGCCCCTTTCAGATGCTTCTTGGCAGGACCTGCTACACAGTGATTAATATTCCACCGGGGCTCACAGAAATAAACTCACCATCAGAACATGTTGCCATGGCATCTGCAGCCCAACATGGCACGTCAAAACTTTGCTTGGCAGCGCCAAAATGGCTCTGCATGCTACATTGTTCCTCTTCCCCTCCATTTTGCAGCGAGGCCTCTTCTTTCATAAGGATGTCAGATTTCTGTTTATTTGCTCTCTACATTAATCACCACTTTTATGAGCAGCACAGAAGAATGTTTTCTCTTCCTTTTGCTCCAAGCAGGAAGGGCCAGCAAAGATGAAGTTTCTTGCCGAGTGCCAGACAAAGAAATCAAGCTATTAACATTCTCTATCGGCAAACCTCACTTCATATCACATCAGCGATTTATTTTGTTCTTACAAAATGGCCATTACTGGTCTGTTAGTTTTCCCATTGACTCCTAGCTGTTGTTTTATATTTTTCCCAGCCAGATTCTTCCTGTAGTCTTGATTAACTCTTAATAGTGCTGCAGACTCATTATCAAAGAAGTATCAAGGGAGTCTGCTGAAGTAGACCTAAAGGCACTGAAATGTCTAAAAGTGATTGCACGTCATTACCGTTTCATTAAGCCAACTGGCCTGTAATTCTCGGGTCAGGGCGCACTTTTGTAATTTCTGGTCATCATGTTGTTATGTATGATGAAGAGCCTACCTTCTTACCATTACCTTTACACCGTGAGCCTAATCAGTCATTGGCTTGTTTAACGGACAGGGAGGGAAAATAAAAACAGAAGAAAGGCCAGGGTCACATTAGTGTTCACAGAAACACTGCTGTAACATGGGGCACTGCAAATTCTGCATCATCTAAAAGCTGATTAGATCTCCGTTTGTTCCCCACACTCCCAATTACTCCTGCATACAAACCGATCGGTTTATATGTTCAGCACAATTCCTTTGATCTCACCTAAAATTGAAAAGAATTCAAATGAGCAAATGAGTTTTAATTACCTCTGCCAAGGAGGTTACGCTTTCTGTGTAGTTTGTTTACTTGTTTGTTTGTCTGACAGTCAGAAGGATTACAGAAATACTACAAGGCCAACTATAATGGAACTGGATGGACCAAGGCAGAACTCATCTGAGATGCAGCATGGATGCATGTATTATTTTTATAGGATCCGGCAAAAAATGAAGTAGATATGTTGCACATTCGTGACCCTGCCTTGAACCGAGTTTTATGACAAACCCGTCATAAAATGACTTGCCTGTTGGCCTTGGCGGAGTTCTGTGCTGTCCTGGTTGTTTTTATTTTTTCAAACAAATTAGATTACGGATTTGCAATCATGAGATCATAGAGAAAATATTTATCATTTTATGAATGCAAAGTAATGTTTCAAAAATGTAAAAGATAATAAGGTGCATTGAAGAGACGGTCCTTACAAGTAGAAATGTGAAATGTAAAGTGTGTGTGCATGCATGTGTGTGTGACAGAACATGTTTTTTGTATATCTTTGTGGGGACCAAATATCTCCACAAATAGGAATAGCTGATAGTTTTATGGGGACCAGCAAAATGTCCCCATAAGGAAAATGGGTTATTTGTAGTAGTTTTTAACCAATCAAATGAAATAAAAGAGGCAAAAAGTTACTTTCTCATTACTGAGATTATGGTTAGGGTTAGCATTAATTAGCATTAGTACTGTCAATAGAAGGTCCTTACAAATATAGCAAGACACGACTGTGTGTGTGTGTGTGTGTGTATGAGTGCGTGTGAGACCATGTTTTTATGTATGTTTGTGGGGACGGAATATCTGATATTTTTATGGGGACATTTTGCAGGTCTCCATAACAACAGTGTTTGTCTGTTGCAGTTTTTAAGAAAAATAAATAAATAAATAAATAAATAAATAAATAAATAAATAAATAAAAGAACCAAAAATAATTTATTTTCATTACTGAGGTTAAGGTTAATGTTAAGGTTAGGGTTAAGATTAGGGTTAGGGTTAAGGTTAAGCATTAATTAGCTGCATTAATAATTACATCAATGGAAGTCCTCACAAGTATAGCATGACACGACTGTGTGTGTATGTGTGTGTGTGTATGTGTGTGTGTGTGTGTGTGTATGAGTGCGTGTGAGACCATGTTTTTATGTATGTTTGTGGGGACGGAATATCTGATATTTTTATGGGGACATTTTGCAGGTCTCCATAACAACAGTGTTTGTCTGTTGCAGTTTTTAAGAAAAATAAAAAAATAAATAAAAGAACCAAAAATAATTCCTTTTCATTACTGAGGTTAAGGTTAATGTTAAGGTTAGGGTTAAGGTTAAGCATTAATTAGCTGCAGTGATAATTACATCAATGGAAGTCCTCACAAGTGTAGCATGACACGTCTGTGTGTGTATGTGTGTGTGTGTATATGTGTGTGTGTGTGTGTGTCTCCAGCATTTCCAACTGTCCCAAGCAGACCTGATGTATTGTTCTTGCCCGGAGGAAGAGAGAGCCAAGCAATACACTTTATAGACACAAATACTCGTAAATTGCAAATGTCACCTTAAAGGCAAGCACTTTTATTTTTGTTAGCAGAGCTACTGAGAAGGCTCCAGCCATTTATACTCTGGGAATCCGGCGCTTTTCAAGTCAACCTGCTCAAGCTGCCATGCCTCAGAAGCAATGACTCGGAGCCAGAAACCCTTCGTGTAACCCCTCAGCCGATGGTTAACAGAAATGGTGTCATTTCAGATCTTGGGGAAAAAAAAAGAGAACTACGATCAAAATAGCCGTTTTTACTCGGTCTTATTGGAGGCAAATCATAAAGTCAGGTTTTATTAACGAATAAAAAAAAAGCACATCAAAGCAAATATTTACTGATCTCAAATAACCCTACATTTATTTTTAATATGCTGGAAAATATCCAGCGTGAGGAAAGTGAGCGTCCCCGTACTTTGGGGTTTCGGTAATTCAGTTTCTCGTCAGACCCAGGGTTCAGGAATCAGTTGAAATCTGATGTAGGCTGATGATAACATGCAGAGTTGATACAATTGATAGTAAGCACTGCACACCAACGTGCATTCGTATTCCAATATTTGCTCTGTTGTTTGTATAATCTCTTAGCTACAATTAATTTGGAAGCCAGCACAGCAGAAAATGCCCACATACACACCGCATACACACACACACTCACAAAATGCTTTTCATCAGGTTTTACCCTTCAAACTGTAACCAGGGAAATTCAGTATCAAGCTGATTCCTGCTCATTGCCAAGTGGGCTAGGAGCAACACACAAAGGGAACATTCATATATTCCAATTAGATTTGCCACACTTGACTGACTCTAATGTGCACAGGAGTCGGAGGGCCCACTGAATGTCTGTTTTCCATTTTTGTTGGTGTGCGCAAATTAAGTCAGAGTAAGCAAGTTGCTCTTTTTTGTTCACATGCATATGTGTGTTTTTTTGCTTCTTTTAATTACCGGATGTTTCTGAAAGACCTTTTGCAAGACCTGGAATAGACTAGAGTGAGTGAGGCAGTGTGGTAGACTAAAGAGTGTCTAGTTGCAGAGCAGATCAACAGTCCAGACTGATATACATCCAGTATATTATATACATTATATACATTGTGTTTATACTGACCACAACCGAGCATGATTGCTGTCCTACGAGCAAACCGTTATGATCAAAGTGCTTGTATAATGCTTAAAGTTCCAATTCAGGTTATTACTTTTAGAGAGTACAAGACACAAACCTATGAATACCACACTGCTAAATTTAAGAAACTCCTCTTTCTGCTGCATGTCAAGTCTCCGTACCCACATCTCCACCTACACCAAGCACCACATGGGAAAAGTAAATTGAAGCAAGTCGACTCCTATCTCTTTCCCCTCCAGGAGCCTCGGTGTTCACGTGGCGATGTTTCTCCCAACACAAAGCCAAACCCATCTTCTTTTTTTTATGCACAGCGTGAGCAGGCTGGCTTCAAATAAGGTAGACCACAGACCAGCGGCGTCAACTCCACACAGGTTTGTCAAATGTCAGCCAAGCCGCCAAACAGCTTTCAAAAGGACCACAGCCGAAATTATATGTCAGCTGAGAAGATTTTAACCCGCTGGAAAAAAAAAAAGATTGAAGAGACTTATTTGGTCACGGCTAAAAATCCATACAGTTTAAAATGTAGTTTTTTTTCCCAGTTCCCACATTGAGACATTCCCCTCAAAATACCTGTGGAGACCATTGGTGAGGAACACAAGAACCGTGGCTCAATGGACTGAGTTTTAGACAATGAACCATATTTCATGTCAAGAGATAAAGATTTCAAAGCCACAAGTGTGTATGAACGTGCTATTAAGTGGTAAAAGCCACTCAGCTTCCAGCGTTTCCCTTTTTTTCCTTGAAACTTGGAAGACATGAAAATAGTGGCATTTTTAATAGATTTAGTCTGATCCCCCGATGTACTGATTCGATTTATGTAGCGTGTTAGTTACTCAGAATGCTCATTAATATAAAACAGACTTTTTCTTTTGACCACTTCATGTATTCATGCTCTCTCTCTCTCTCTCTCTCTCTCTCTCTCTCTCTCTATCTATCTATCTATCTATCTATCTTTCTATCTCCATCTATATCTCTCTCTTTATCTCTCTCTCTCTCTCTATCTATCTATCTGTCTCTCTCTCTATCTATCTATCTATCTATCTATCTATCTATCTATCTATCTCTCTCTATATCTCACTAGGGCTGGATGGATAGATAGATAGATAGTTAGATAGATGTGTATATATGTAGATATATAGATAGATATATAGATAGATAGATAGATAGATAGATAGATGTGTGTATATGTGTGTATATATGTATATAGGGTATATCCAGTCTATACACTACAGAATGAGACTTTACAGGAGGAGTAGAACAGCTGAGATTTAGCAACACGATAGCTCTTCGTTTGCCAGCCCACAGGAGAAAGATTATACATTAGTGACCATTTTGTATTCCTGGATGCAAACCACGCTCAAATATGCAGCACGCTGTGTAAGCCCATAGGTGTCCATCGCAGCCAACCAAAAGTGTGGTGAGATGTGTCGGCGCTACCACAGGCTCAATTCAAACCCCAACACTTTCTGTGCTCGTCCATCATCCCCGCCTCCCTGCTGCGTAAACATGCGATACGAGTGTAGACTCGGGCCTCACAAAGCCACGGAATTATAAAAATAAGTATCAACTACTGGAGGCCCATTCTGTGCAGGTCCTGTAAAAATAAAAGGCCTGAAGATCTTTTTCTTGGAACGACTCTTCTCTTTGTCTCCCAATGGTCAGGATAAGGCTTTTGCAATGATGAGAGCAGAGCAGGAGTTCCACATAAAGACAGGTCATGGGGGCCGTGTGTGCAATGGGTGGGACCGGTAGGAGGTATTGGAGGCTATCATGTTCCCCAGGAGAGTTTCTTGCGTTCCAGCGCAGAAGCTGAGGTCTGGCACATCAGCGTTCAGTTAATTTTACTCGCCTGGATTATTTGGTTTGGCAGGCTCTCTGAAGAGCTTGGTGAAGACTGCCCAACCACGATGGTTAGCGTCCCCCAACCACTGTCTTCAAGTTGGTTTAGAAACTTTCGATCACCAGTCGTGGGTAATGTGAAAGAGATTCCTAGCTAGTAATAGCCTAATAAATTCATTCTTATTTTTTTCCTGTCCTTTTTCAAATGTGAGCCAAACGTTAAATGAACTTGAAAAATTTGCACTAACAAGAGATGTGTGGTTGGAATTCATATGATCACATACACATAGAGTAAATATAATGTTACCTGTGCAACTTTTCCTACCGATCAGGCAAATAGCTATGAGAGCAAACATATACATCATATTGATTTACATTTAGGCACGGTGGCGCAGTGGATAGCGCTGTCGCCTCACAGCAAGAAGGACCCGGGTTCGATCCCCGGGTGGGGCGACTTGGGAAATTTCTGTGTGGAGTTTGCATGTTCTCCCCGTGTTCACGTGGGTTTCCTCCGGGTACTCCGGTTTCCTCCC
>JAOVVG010000050.1:6381052-6393333 GCA_028566375.1 Leptodoras nelsoni | reverse complement strand
GTGTATACAGTATATTTGAGTGTGTATGTGTGTGTAAAATGCATTGACTACTTGAATGAGTATGTACAAGACTATAGGCTAAATTTGAACACTATGAAGTGATGCCGAGCTGCACTGAAGTATTTTCAACCAAAGTCTGGCAGCCATTACCAAAAGGCCTGAGAAATCTGTCTTCTGTCTTCACAATAACAAAAAGATTGCTTTTTTCTCCACAAGGCAAACCACACTGGGTTCGGCGACAGAAATAGTAGCTCCAGCCCGTCTTTAATAGCCTTATCATTTGAGCAGTGGAGTAGTTTTGGGTTTTGTACATCAGAACTGTTGCCCTTCAAAATGCTTCAGAGAGTCTGGGGCTTTTTAGCTCTGGTCCCCAGTATGAAGCTGGTGCCAAACCTTGAAAAACGCTTGAGGATTGTGTTTAAGCGCTGGCAGAGGATCGCTCAGATATTTGTGTTCTAAGACGCCGCCAGAAGAGTGGGACCGTGCCAAGAGGGGTTGTCTCGTCTCCGCTCTGTAAGCAACTGGAAAGTTTCGATAGTTGCATACTGCTTGGTTTTATGCCTGCATGTTATTGGTGCAACTTTACAACAGCCCTGAAACACCTTGAAACACTTCAACTGTGTTTATATTGAAGTATACGTGATGTATTTTGTGATTCTGATGCTAATCTGTTGGCTGGTGCCATATTTACATTATTTCTGTGTCACAGTAGGACATTGCTAGGACGGTTAGAGTGGAGTTCTCATAGTCAAGTTTTATAGTTAGATCACACAAAAAAAAGCAAGAGCTAATCATTTCCCAGCAACAATCTGCATCATATTAATGAGAAATCCAAATTTAGATGTAATGAAGACAGCAAATGTTGGACTGAAAGGCTTATAATGCAATGCAGAGACTCACAGACAGAAGCAGAGACTTGGCTAAACTGATGAAGCATGACAGTGTTCGGCTAAACTGATGAACCACGACAGTGTTGATGATGGCATTAGCATGAAGCATTTTGTTCAAAGCTTTGGAAGCTGATCTGTTTGGGCAGAGTGTACTGATAAGGAAAAAGTGAAAGAGCTAGACAAGATAAAGTAATACAGTGCTGCTACATCTCTATTGTATTGTATTGTATTCTCTATATGTATAGATGAGGCTAATACTAACGCCGCATTTCCACCCAGAAATTTCCGCTCGGAAGTCCTTCTCGGATAGTCAGGAAGGTCACCTCAATTCCAAGTTCAGAAAGTGATGTCAAATCAACATGGCCACTCACAGCACCAACAGTAACACTTTCACATTTCTGAGTTACTTGAATGCTGCATGCCATAAATCCCATTGCACTAACAAGTAGTCAGGTGGCATTGTGAGTAATATAGGAGCGGATAATATAATTTAAAAACAAAGTACATATTTGGCACAGCTGGAGATAGGAGATAGATTATAGGAAATATTTATATGAATGTCAGTACATAGTCAATGTTAGGATTCTCTCAATTTTCATCTTGTAAATGATTTTAATAATGGAGGCAGTGGGGCTCCCAAGTGGCACAACAACAACGCGTTCGCCCTATCAGCCAGAGATCGTTAGTTCGAATCCAGGTGATGCTATAACTGCCCGTAGCCGGGAGCTCAGGGAGCAAGATTGGCCGTGCTCTCAGGGTGGGAGGGGCAGCATGTCAATCAGCGCGACACTGTCCAGTCACAGGTGTCTGTGAGCTCATGTATACAAGAGGTGGGCAGGAGTGCTCTCCTCCAAGCGTGCTACACCGCTCCCAAAGGTTGCATGAGCCGCAGCTCGAAAAGAGGCAGCGGTTGGCGTTACGTGTGTCGGAGGAAGCAGGCGAAGGCTCCACACTCCCGGACTGGTGGTTTGTTGTGTGACAGGGGGGGAGGGAGTGATGGGTGGTAATTGGAAACGACTAAAAAAAAAAAAAATTAGGGAGAAAATCGGGAAAAAAATAAAAAAATAAAAAAATAATGGAGGCAGTGGTAGTCCAGTAGTTTGGGACTCCAGGTTGTCAATTGGGAAGGTGATCAGAAGCTCCAATGTCAGGACAGACACCTAACCCTCTGCCCAACCCAGCCACAAAAGGGCACAATGCACAAGCCCGGCCAATGGGAGGGTTGTGCCATGAAGGCCATCTAGTGCAAAACGTACTAGATGTGGAGACCCCAATAATGGGAGAAAGCCGTTACAAAAGGACAAATAGTTCAATAATATTTAACAGAATCAACAGGAAATCAACAGTAAACATATATTTCTGTTTGATCTTAGCTTCATCCATGGCCTCTAATATACTCTGAGTGAATAAGATTAAAGAATAGACACACTGGAAGAACATTTCAATATCCTGGTGAGATTTTGGCCCGACAGTAGCAAGTAGTGATGAAGGCCAGCTCATAGCCACTTGTTTGCAAGAGAGTGTTTCGGAGGCACATGGCGTAATGGCAAACATGTGGGCCATCTGCAATGAGTTAGTGAAGATGGGGGGTCTTTGCCAAGTGGAAATCTTGATAACTGCTGATAAGGGTCCTTTTTGAATTTTATTAGATTGACTCGTACAAGACAGCAGAGTGTGTGTTTAGATATTAGATAACATTTAAAACCACTTGCTAGGTTCCTGAACGAACATTGTGATATAGTGTTATGTATTCAGTTTGTGTATGGACTAAACAGATTATTACAAAAAACTACAACATTTACTCATTGTATTTTCTGCAGAAGAAGTTCACTGTACATTTCAAAAAGCAAACACATTACAGATCATTTTATAGGACTACACTTAAAAATCTGCCAAGCATGATCTATATATACACCAATCAGTCATAACATTAAAATGTCTGACAGGTGAAGTGAATAACATTGATTATCTCAGTACAGTGGCACCTGAGAGGGGTGAGATATTAGTATATTAGCCAGCAAGAGAAAGTTCATTTCTCAAATTTGAAGTGTTGGAAGCAGGAAAAATGGGCAAGCGTAAGGGACAAATTGTGATGGTTGGACAACTGGTTCAGAGCATCTCAAGTTTTCTGGTGTGTTCCTGGTATACAGTGGTTAGTACTTACCAAAAATGGTCTGACCCATGAAAGGGGCCTGGCCAGATTTTATTTCTAGTTTAGTTACATCCTATAGATGAGATGGCATTAGGATGCACTATGGGAAGAAGGCAAGCTCGTGGAAGCAGTGTGATGCTCTAGGTAATGTTCTGCTGGGAAATCTTGGGTCCTGGCATTCATATGGATGTTACTTTGACAAGTACTACCTACCTAAACATTAACTTTGCTATCGTGAATTACAAGGATCTTTAATCTAATGTCTTGGTGTCAGATACCACAGCACAGTTTCAGAGGTCTTGCAGAGTCCATGCCTCAAAGAGTCACAATCGGGACCTACACAATATTAGGTCTTAATGTTATAGGGTGTAATATTGTTTTTATTCAGGCATTTTTAATCACTATTTTTATAACTAATGTGCTAATAATTCTTTTTAGCTTGTAAAATATCCAATGCCAATTGCCTACAAACTACTCTAGGATCACTGGATGTGAGAGCGGATGGCAATCCATCACACAATAGTGTTTTATTGTTGTAAAAATATATATTGTTAGATGCCATATGTTCAGTGGCTTAACTAATCAGGATAAAATGTAGGATAAATGATCACTTAGTCTTCATAATATTGACAAGTATAACACTGGCAGTAGAAAGCAAACACATTTCACTGTAGTCTTATTGAGCATGTAAAGCCTGTAACAGAGAATGTCAAAAGGACGCAGCGCTGAACTCGGGCGATTTGTGCTATTGCTAAGAGACCACTTGTCAAGGCCAAAAGCCCTTCCTTCCTTCCGACCAGGCTCGGCACGGAGTAGCCCAAGCTGCAATGAATTAACAAAATGAGAAGCGGAAAATTGCACATTTAATTTTTTGACCTTGCTCCATTTCCTGATCTAATGTCCAATGCGCTGTGGGAGCAGCAGTCTCCCTTTGTTCTTATGACTTTTATAGACAACGCTACACCATGTAAACCTTAGCCTCAAAAGAGCCCTGCACAATAAACATTCTGTCTTTGGTTTGGATTTGGGTTTTGAATCAATCTATTAAGGTTTCTACTAATCACAGGGTATCTGGGGAGGAAAAAAGAAATAGCCAGCTCAAAAATGATTTGAGCTCCTTCGTGGAGATTTTGGCAGAGACATGAACCTTAAACAAATGTTTTTATGTGGTATTATAGAACACACTGTGAGACCATGATGGCTTCTGGCAGGCTATGGTTTAACAGAGGATAAAGGCAGAGCTAAAGGCTTGTGTTTTTCCAATGCAAATTAAACTTGTACGATTGTAGTGTGGGCATTTTCGAATCTTTGAATTATATTTACAAAAAGCCATCTGTTTGTGTAGAATCTAGAATGAAAGAAACATATTCCAGGCATCGATTTAAAAGCGAAGAATAAATCCCTGTGTTTTCTGTATGGTGCCTTATCAGGCAATCTTATCGGCGTAAGAGTAGTAGGCCAACACTGCATTCATGCGATGTGATGATTTAGAAGGCTTCAGTGTGTTTATAAGGCTCTCTGCCTTAAGCCATAGCTGTTTATACACGCTCAAGACAAGAGAGAACTGTGTCACTAAGACTAGTCACATGTGATTTAAATACAGCAGTCTTGGCCCCCGGGGCCACGTCAAAGGAATATAGCGCCCTTCTATGTTTTCTAAGTATGTGTGGTACTTTCACTGGACTTTGTCATAAACAAGGTCAAACCCACATGTAGTATATACACTAGAGACTTTCTTCATAGCATTGACTGTCCCCTTTTTTTTTGGAGCCAGTTGTTGTTTGGCACGGGAAACAATCCAGCCCCCAAGGACTTTTCACTAAAATAATACAGATGTCTTCGATATTCTGTTTGTTACACAGCAGAAAAAAAACAGATCCATACTTTAAATGGTGAATATAAAGACATGCATCAAAACCCCCACCCCTGACCGTAAGACCATTACATTCTGTATGAAAGAGCTTACACGCAGTGTAACTCTGGATTAAGAAAAGTTATCTCCGTCCCTAGATAATAACCTGCCCCCTCTGACCAGTGATTTGATATTGTTTTCACCATTAATGAAATTCCACTTAAGGCAGATAACCTATAGGGACCTCATTTAGCCGAGGTGAATTGCCCACAAAGCAATTGCGAGTTTAATCACCGACCTTTCCGATACGGCCACAGCCTGTCAGTTTTCCTATCAAACATCATTGTCCTTGTCTGATGGACAATGCTTGGTCTTTATTTGCAAGCTAATTGACTTGTTTCAAATGAAAGAAATGAAATTGTGAAATTACGCAGATTTGCATCTGTCCTTATTACCTGCTATTCATAAAACATCAACTTCAGAGTCGATCGGGAAAAAATATACATAAAACAGATTATAGACATTTCTTATGTGTAATGAACTGCGTGTAATCTTGGTGGGCTTCGTAATGTAACATGATTCATAATGTAAAGATGGGTCCAATTTGAGCACATGGACTCCCAGAAATGTGGCCTGAATAAAAATTTGATCCTTTGTTGAAGTTGGACAATTCCAGCTGCTTCTGGGAATTGTAGTCGAATACCTCAATATGCAGAACAATTCACAAGCATGAACTCGGCAGACGTGATCAAACCTGAACTCTGGCACTCTTGGTTTTCAGCAGCAGTAAATCAAGAGCTCAGCTGTAACTGACTGCAACTGCTCGGCATTTCTGCAAAGCCTGTGAAAGGGCCAGACTTCATCGGCTGTGAATGGTACAGTGTTCAAGGCTCAATGAGGCGTCTGAAGTGCTTTGATAAAGGCTTTTTCAGAGAAAGTGTAGTCCCATGCTGATTTAATGATAATAATAAAGGGGGTGGGGGGGTAGTTGGCATTATAATGAATTCCAATAAAAACTTGCGGGAGAGAGAGAGACGGGGAGAGAAACCGAGAATTCTATAATTATCACAGTTATCAATACTGACAATATCAATAATAATAATAAATTAACAAAGCACAGACGAGTTTGCGTACGTGTTATGTGGATCCGTCGCCTTTGTAATCTCCGTCGCTCATTAAACTGATGTAACATACAAATATATAGCAGCTGAAAAGAGCTACAACATCTTCCTTCTCCATTGTTTAAATTAGAATAGGTGACTTAAAACTTTAGCAATGTTTATGATAGATAATAAGTTCAGAAATCCTAACACTGAACACGAGAGATCAGAGCACTGTGCACGAGAACTTAAAGTTAAAATACATCACCCACCGTTCATAGATGTTTTATCACATTTATTTTAAAAGTGCCTACAGCATACAGAATTAGTCTGAACGGGGCTGTTTGATTTATCATGCTAAATACAGCCGAGTGCTGTAATCAAGACACGCTGTTGATGACATTGCAGCGCATCCCAAATCGAGCCGCTTTAGTGACCGAGTTCCCTATGAAGAGCCCTTGGGATTCTGTACCCAGTGCAGTGTTTAGAGAGCAGGGACACAGAGTAATATAGTGGTAATTTTTTAACCGCAGTCGATTCTTTAACATGTTAGCACGTTCATTAACACGTTAATTTGACAACATTAATATGTACTCATACACACCCACACAGATCAACCATAACATTAAAACCACCTAATATTGTGTAGGTCCCACTTGTGCCACCGAAACAGCTCTGACCTATCAAGACATGGACTCCATAAGACCTCTGAAGGTTTGGTGCAGAACCTGGCACCAAGATGTTGCAGCAGATCCTTTAAATTGGCTAAATTCCAAGGTTAGACCTCCATGGATTGGATTGAGATCTGTGGAATTTGGAAACCAAGTCAACACCATGAACACTTTGTCAAGTTTTTCAATGCATTTGAGAAAATTTTTTGCAGTGTTATCCTGCTGAAGGAGGCCACTGTCTTTAGGGAATACCATTGGTGGTGAAGGGCTGGACTGAAACAATGTTTAGGTAGGTGGTACATGTCAAATTAACATCCACATGAATGCCAAGACTGAAGGTTTCCCAGCAGAACATTGGCCAGAGCATTGGCTGCCTCCACCAGCTTGCCTTATTCCCATAGCGCATCCTGGTGCCGTCTCTTCCCCAGTTAATCGTCATACACACACCCAGCCATCCACGTGATGTAAAAGAAAACATGATTCAACATGATTGACCAGCTGTTCTTGGCAGAATTCATAGAGTTCAGTTAAATCAGTCGGTTTCCTGGCAGGGACCTGACTTTTAAGCACAGTCCACATATTTTCGATAAGGCTGAGGTCAGGATATTGGGAAGGCAGTTATAAAAGCTTAATGTTCACCTGCTTTATTCATTCCACAAGCAGTGGGGTTGATGTGTTTGGGGTCCTGTTGTAACTTTTAATTGTGTCCAAGTTTTAACTGTCTACTATCTACAAACTGATGATCTGAGGTAGTCTTCCTTCTTTTTTTTATTTTTTTAAATGTATTTGAACTGTTTAATAATAATAAAAATAATAATAATAATAATAATAACAATAATAAAATTAATAATAATAATAATAATAATAATAAGCATTATTATTATTATTATTATTATTATTATTATTATTATTATTATTATACCAATACTGTTCATTTATTGTGCCCTGTCCCTATTTGGATATTTTATTTTTACATTTTGGGCAACCATAGTTGTTTTAAATGTCCTTTATAAATAAAACCTATTCTCTAAAATAAAATTGACTTACCACTCAATAAAAACTCAACCAAGTACAGCAAGACTACAAGACTTGGAGCCTGGTACACCAAAAATCTCACACCCAAGCTGAGCTCACCTGGTACAGCTCACAATTAGAGAAAAATTCATTTTCTATGCCAAACTAAATAAATATCGTACATTACCAGTCAGAAAGCCTTCACCATTACTGTATCCTAACAACATGTCTAACAAACCTAATACCTCCCATAGACCTATGACTCAGAGATGAAGGTGCGGACAGGTCATGGAAACACCACACTGGAGAGATGCCTAGGATATAGGAGGCCAAGAAGTAATTTAGCAATGCCAACATACCATTACCTCAGGCTCCTAGGCTTTAGGTCACACCTAGGAGGACGTATTCCCAGTCTTAGTTTATGACGCTAAGAAGTGACACATCCTTATTTCCATGTAATGAAGCTGGAGTAGGTGAGACCCGGTCATTTTGCTCATCCTCAGTTTTCACCACTTTTCTATTCTCAGTATCTGCTTAAAGACATTATAACAGTTTATAGCAAAAAAAACAGAAACAGGAAAAATCTACAATGATCAAATTTATCATATTTATTAAGTTCTTATATTTATTATTTCCCTCGCCCAATCTTTGCAATATATCTTACAATAGAAGTGGTTCTATAGATCATAGACACAATGTACGCATCATCACGTTTATGTGGAAATTTAATTTACAAACCCCATTTCCAAAAAGGTTGGGACACTTTCCAAAAAGGCAATAAAAACAGAAATCTGTACTTTGTTCATTCAGTCGACAGACCAAAGGACAAAGCAAAGATTGTCAATGGTGACAAATATCATTTATAGAAAGGATGATGTGACCCAGTGGTAAACATGGGTCTGTCCCTACTCTGTGTTGCTAACATCAATTTCTAAATTTGTTCATATTAACAAAGAGAATTAAGTTAATCACTGAAAACACTGAAACTCTTTTCTTTGTCCTTTTATTTCAGTTTTTATTGCATTTTTAGAAAGTGTCCCAACTTTTCTGGAAATGGGATTGTAGTTGAACTTAACTTCACTAAATTTCACTTTACTTTACTTAAGGGCTAAGCCAGCTATTCTAATTGTTATTTTTAATTTTTATTTTTTCATTATTATTATTATTATTATTATTATTAAACTTTCTGCCATGTGTGTCTATGGCAGCCCATTGAACCTGTTGGTGGATTTTGATCAAATTTAGCACACTGGTAAGTCACAGTATCCAGGCATCAAATTTTGGGTCAATCCACCCATCTCTGTACTGACATCAACAAGCCAAATTTCATTTTTGCTTATAATATGTTGCTTATAACCATCTGTGTATCTTTCTTCCCTTGAATCATTGGGTCATGCACCCATTCCTGTTAAAGTCAACCACATTGGATTTTCACCATTTTAAATATAAAAAAAAACCCTGAAACAATTCAATTTGATGGGGAAGACACCAAAACAGGAAGTATGCTATATATCAGCAATGCTTGGTTTGAGTCATGCCAAAATGAGTATATTTTATTCCATGGAGAATATTGGGTACCCATGAAATTTCATGAAATTTGGCCATATGACAGCGCTATGCCAGAAAAAAAGAACAAACAATTCCTATTACTTTGGAGCCAAAGTAGGTGTTTCATGTTCCATGGCCATCTCGGTACTATTGTTTTTTTTCAATGGTTTCCTATGGCAGGTTATCATCCTATGGCAGGATCAAGCCTCACAAAAGTTATCAGATGGAGTTTTCATTTTTGAAATTCTTTGTTCAGTAGTTTTCAAAAGTGTTTAAAATCTCACACAACCCAAACAGGACATGACCTCATATTAACATAAAACTTATCAGTGTTAACAGCTATGCATGATCAGTGCACTGCTTGGTCCATTCATTGCCACATGCAGCTATATTTCTGATTGTTTTCTATTCTAAAAATGATCTGGATGGCTGCTGAGCATTTTTAAATTAGGCCAAGTTGGGGTAAAAAAAACATGAGCATGGAACACGTTCCTCCATTGTAAATGTTTATATAGTACAAGCATGGGGCAGGATAATACCTGCCCCAGTGGGTCTCTTTTAGCACATTTTTAATGCAGCAGTGAACACATTCTCTATTCCAGGATTGCAGAACATCTAGAGAGTCAAAGTTACTGTCAAATAGCAACATTTTAAAATATCATTTGCTACTTAGTATTTCAATGGACTTTAAAAAGATATGGAGTCATGAAGGAGGACTTTATGAAGATTAACATTTCTTGAGTAGGAGGGTGAAGCTCTGCCTGATGGATGAGCCACCACTGGTTTAATACAACCTCAATAGCACAAAAAGTACAAGTCACACTACAAAATATTATCAACTTGAACCTAATGACTATGTGTTCTATGAATAAAAAGCTCCATAAAATAGATAATTATTTAATAGTACGTGTTTAATAAAGCGAATCTGATATTTATGTAGACATATGTAAATAAATCTGTACTAAGGGGTCTGTTTCATTTATTTTACAGTGGAAAAATGTTTTATTTACAGCAGCAAAATCTCAGAGAGACTGCTTTACATGAATTATATAGTATAAAAGCTGTGCTGGCTTAGAATAATGCAATGCAGTTTGAGAAATTCGAAATTTTGTCCTATCATGTTTCCTCAGCAGAGCGCGAAGAGGCTCGCAATAAATACATTAGCAGTCTGTGTAAAGTGTCTGTGTTATGCCTTATACACAAATACAGAAAGAAAGATTTGTTGAGAGAAAGCTCGGGGAACAGGGGTGTGACGACACAAGTGAATTGAGAGTTGAGGTAGTTGGGTGTGGATAATAACCTTGAAATGAGAAAAGACATATAACTGGCTAAAATATGTAACTGGAACATTCTTTGTGGAATGTGTCAAAGGTGTGTAACAGGAAGGTGCACTTTTGAGCAGAGTAAGATGTTTAAGCTGGGTTTCATTATGTGCACATTTACCAGACACCATGAAGCTATTCTGCTCTAAGCTTTTCTTTGGCAATCAGTAGATGAGTCAGAGGGTTTTTTTTAAAGCAGTCCTTGACCTATCCGTGGTAATGCCCTCCAACAGAACAGAAACTGTAATGAATAAAAAATAAGTAGGTAGAAAATGAATGACGCCGATGTCATTAGTACTTTTCTGTGTCGAAATGATATTAAACAAGCATGGAACACTAATTTGTAGAGTCTTTGTATTGCATTAAGTAAGGTCTCAAATGCATGCTGGACCAGCTTTCATTTTTTTTGGAAGATGGGTGGTCACTCTTATGAGAAAATCCAATTGTAGAAATGTAGCAATCCAATAAGAAATCAGCATCGATGCTTTCACTGATAAATATGCATCATCAGTCACTAAGGTTCCTCTGCTGTCGATGGTTACATAAAGATACACTAAAGATATCCCGAACAAAACCACATTATGACCAAGACTCAACCATTCCTCAGTGGATAGTCTCACCTGGATATTGTAAAACTAGTCATAAAGACTTTGCTGTGCTCATCCCAGAGCTCTTATTCATAATATGCTCATACAGCCATTCAACACACTTAGTCCTGTTTTCCTTTGCACTGAATTGAATCAGTGTAGAAGCTTCTGTCTGTATTTAAGGGGAAAACCATAAAGGTCCTACACTAGAACCTTATGAGACACCATATTGTATTCTTTTTGGCTCTGAGGAAATACTCTGTCATGTAAGATGTAAACCAGGCATGAATAACACAGTTACACACAAATACAGGTTCCTTAGTGGAGCAACAGAAAAGTGTTCATCCTATTACCGGGAGATCTTGAGTTCAAATCCCAACCATGACACAGCCATCCATGGCCGGGAGCCAAGGACGCAAAATCGCCCGTGCTCCCTAAACGAGGGGGAGGGATGGTATGGTGTTATGTCCATTCCTCTGTCAATTACAGCAACACTAGCCACTTGTAGGTATCAGAGAGCCTATGTATGTAGAAGAGGGTGGTTAGCACTTTAATCAGAGTGTGTTGCTCGGCCCTGTGGCACAGCATAAGCAGATGAAGATAGCAGGCTTATAGGGGAGAGCTGGCTGGTGACCAAGTAGACATGAACAGAATCCACAATCCGAAGCATGCAGTCAGTCCATGATTTCTGAGGTCAGCGCTGAATCTGGACGATGACGCTTCCTGAATCCTTATGATGATTTAATAAAAATAATACACAGGAATTACATCATATTATGTAAAATAATTATGAATCGCAGTCTGAGTTTTGGGTAATATCCACACCAGTTTCCTGGTTTTCTACACATTTGGGAAAAGTATAATTAAAAAAAAAAATGTTAACTGTGCATTTTATGTAATTAAATTAGTAAAATTTCAAGTAAAATCTATCACATGCAAAAGTCTTGTAAAATGTACTCAATTAAATTAAAACTATTACTCACGCAGGCATGTGCATTAATCACAGCCTTTGGTGAAGGAAACCAGTCCATTCATTCTTTCATTCATTTTCTTAACCACTTATTCGTGTTTCAGGGTCACGGGAGAGCCGGTGCCTAGCCAGCAGCATAGGGCGCAAGGCAGGAACAACCCTAGACAGGGCGCCA